>CAUYRH010035101.1:0-94991 GCA_963574655.1 Perodicticus potto | reverse complement strand
GAACACATACACCTATATATACCCTGAGGCTAGAGGCCTAGAGGAGGAGACGGGGAAAGACCGGGAGAGGAACGGAGAGAGCATCTCTCTCCCCACTTGAAATCTCTCCCTCTACCAGGAGCTTTGGTGTTTTCTGTATTCTTGTCTTTAAATCAATTCTGTCTTACCATGGAGGGGTGGGGGGGGGAATAATGTAATGAAGAATAATAAAATACATGTATTTAAAAAAAACATTTTAAAAGTAATTAAACTAAATTAAAAACCAATTTTGGAACCACAGGATGGTCTGTCTTCATTTAATGTTTCTAAAGGGAGATTTTAAAAATATAATTGGATTATCACTCTTTTTCATTGTTGTAAAATAAATCATTTAATGGGACATTGGATTTGATAATTTATAGTCTATGATTCCATGGCTTATTCCCAGTTTAGGCAACAGGGGCTTCTTAATTCATATTAGTATTTCTCCAGTCCAAGTAAGAGAGCCTTTAATTCTCTGCTACTGAAATCAGGTTCTAGAAATTAAATTTATATAGAACAGGGAGAGGGGTGTGTGTGGGGATGAGGAGAGAGAGTAGAAACATGGACTGGAGAGAAGGGAAACAGCAAATTGAAATCTTTGTTCTTTCTTCTTTTAAAACGATGAGTTCTTTTTTCAGACAAAGAGCTTTTGAACATACTAAAACATCTTTAGCCTTAAATAAAGCATAGTCTCTTATAACTGTATCTTAAAGAAAATCTATTATCATTTAATGGGGATGGCTGAAAGCATGTTGGCAAATACTTGCATTGGTATTGATCAGTCACCAACTTCCAACATGGGGATTTTCTAATGGGTGCAGGATAGAGTAGGTCATGGAGGTAATTTTTTTTTTTTTAATTTTAATTTTTGACTCGGAGTCTCACTCTGTTGCTCAGGCTGGAGTGCTATGATATCATAACTCACAGCAACCTCAAACTCCTGGGTTCAGGCAATGCTTCTATCTCAGGCTCCCAAGTAGCTGGGACTACAGGTGTCCCAAGTGATGCCCAGGTAACTGTTCTATTTTTGATATAGATGGGGTCATCCTCTTGCTCAGACTGGTCTGAAACTGCTGAGCTCAAGCAATCCACTGCCTCAGCCTCCCAGAGTGGTAGGATTATAAGCACAGTGCCATCTTGCCAGCCTTGAGAGGTGATTTTTTTTTAATTAAATCACAATTGTGTACATTAGTGCAATCATTTTGTGTACAATGTGCTGACTTCATATATAATTTGAAATATTTTCATCAAACTGTTTAACATAGTCTTCATGGCATTTTCTTAATCACTATATGAAGACATTTATATTCTGCATTTAGTAAGTTTCACCTGTACCCTTCTAAGATGCACCATTGGTGTGATTCCACCAATCTCCCTCCGCCTATCCTCACCCCTTCCCTCCCCTCCCTTGCCCTTTTCCCCATATTATTGTGCTATAATTGGCTTTTAGCCTTCACATGAAAGCTATAAATTAGCTTCATAGTAGGGCTGAGTACATTGGATACTTTTTCTTTCATTCTTGAGATACTTTGCTAAGAAGAATATGTTCCATCCCATCCATGTAAACATGAAAGAGGTAAAATCTCCATCTTTCTTGAAGGCTGCATAGTATTCCATGGTATATATGTACCACAGTTTATTAATCCATTTGTGGGTTGATGGGCACTTGGGCTTCTTCCACAACTTAGCAATTATTGTATTGGGCTGCAATAAACATTCTGGTAAAGATATCTTTATTATGATGTGATTTTTGGTCTTCTGGATATATACCTAGTAAAGGAATTATGGGATTGAATGGCAGGTCTATTTTTAGATCTCTAAGTATTCTCCAAACATCCTTCCAAAAGGAATATATTAGTTTGCATTCCCACCAGCAATGTAGCAGTGTTTCCTTTTCTCCACATCCATGCCAGCATCTCTGGTTTTGAGATTTTGTTATGTGGGCTAATCTTAAACTGGAGTTAGTTGATATCTCAAAATAGTTTTGATTTGCATTTCTCTGATGATTAAGGCTGGTGAGCATTTTTTCATGTGTCTGTAGGCTGTGCACCTGTCTTCTTTAGAGAAGTTCTCTTCAAGTCCTTTGCCCACCCTGAGATGGGATCACTTGTTCTTTTCTTGCTAATATGTTTGAGTACTCTGTGGAATGTTCTTCCTTTTCCAGTTGCTTGAGGTGTCCCTTTAAGTTGTTAACTTTCTCTCTTTACGTTCTCTTGAGGAAGGCTTGCAGTGCTATAAATTTCCCTCTTAGGACTGCCTTGTAGTGTCCCAGAGGTTCTGATAATTCGTGTCTTCATTGTCGTTTTGTTCCAAAAATTTGGTAATTTCATTCTTAATCTCATCTATGACCCATTTATCGTTCAGCATAAGGTTATTTAGCTTCCACGTTTTTGTTTGTGTATGCAGATTCCTGTTATTGTTGAGTTCAACTTTTATTCCATGGTGGTCCAAGAAGATGCAAGGAATAATTTCTATTCTTTTAAATTTGCTGAGGTTAGACTTGTGGCCTAAGATTTGATCAATTTTGGAGTATGTTCCATTGGCAGATGAGAAGAATGTGTATTCGTTTTATTAGGATGAAATGTTCTGTTGATGTCTGTTAAATCCAGCTGTTGAATGGTTAAGTTTAAATCTAAAATTTCTTTACTTAGCTTCTTATTGGAGGATCTATGCAACACTGCTAAAGGAGTATTAAAATCTCCAACTACTATGGAGCTGGAGGAAATCAAGTTACTCAGGTCTATTAGAGTTTTTCTTATAAATTGAGGTGCATTCTGGTTGGGTACATAAATATTAATAATTGAAATCTCATCATTTTGAGTATTATCTTTAACAAATATGAACTGACCATCCTTATCCTTCCTTATTTTGGTTGGTTTAAAGCCTATTGTATCTGCGAATAAGATTGCAACACCTGCTTTTTTCTGTTTTCCATTTGCCTGGAATATACATAACCATCCCTTTACCTTGATTCTATATGTATCTTTTCAGGTAAGATGAGATTCTTGTATGCAGCAGATATCTGGCCTTAGTTTTTGTATCCAGTCAGCCAACCTATTCCTCTTTAGAGGACAATTTAAACCATTCACATTAATTGAAAACAATGATAAATCTTTAGAAGGACTAGTGGACATTTTTAATCCTTTTGTCACTGCGGAAGTTGGAATTTCATAAGAAGTTACTGGGTGAGAAAACTTTTATGGTGGAGGATTACGTTGGTCATTATGGAGGATAGGTCTGAGAATATCCTGGAGAGCTGGTTTAGTTATAGCAAATTTCTTCAACATGTGGACGTCATTAAAGTATTTAATTTCTCCATCATAAATGAAACTCAGTTTAGCTGGATACAGGATCCCGGGTTGAAAGTTCTTTTGTTTTAGGAGATTAAAAGTTGATGACTATTCTCTTCTATCTTGAAAGGTTTGATCAGAGAGATCTGCAGTTATTCTAATATTCTTCCCCTTTAGGTTATGGATTTCTTGTGTCTGACTGCTGTCAGAATTTTCTCTTTCATGTTAATTTTAGTAATCTTAATTATGATGTACCTAAGGGATGTCTTATTCGTGTTGAGTCATGCTGGGGTTCTGAAACTGTCTGCTTTCTGAATTCAAAATCTCTTGGCATGTCTGGAAAGTTCTCTTTCATAATCTCATAAAGAAGAGACCCTGTGCCTTGTGACTGCCACTTTGTCATTTTCAGATAGCCATATAAGGCGAATGTTGGTTTTCTTTGATTTATCCCAGAGCGGTCTAAGAGAGTGATCCATTTTTGCCTTCCATTTCTCTTCATCTTTGTAGGTTTGGGAGCATTCAAAAGCTTTGTCTTCTATGTAAGAAATCCTTTCTCCTGCTTGCTCCATTCTGTTACTGAGGGATTCTACTGTGTTTCTCAGATCTTTAAGGGCTGCAACTTCTTGTCTCAATGTGTCTAAATCTTTGGTCATTTGGTCTTTGAATTCCTTGACTTCTGAGACAATTTTTGAAAGGCTCCCAGAATTTCTAATTCCAACTTTTTCTCTATTTTATTGATCTTGTTTGCAATCCCAATTCTGAATTAGATTTCTGACATCTCAGCCATTTGTTTATGCATAGGATCATCATTTGCGTCCTCCAAATTGTTCCTTGGGGGGGGGGGGTTGATCTACTCTGGTTGTTCATGTTTCCAGAGCTTTTCTGCTGATTCTGCCCCATGATTATTTTACACCGTTTGGCTGGATGAGTAGATAAGGAAAAGTTGGGTAGGGGGTTCTAGGAGTAGTGATTGACCAGTCCTTTACCTGTAAGCTGGGACTGGTGTCTGTACCTTTTCCCCTAGAATTTTGCCAAGGACCCATACAGTGCTACTGCCTGTGAAACTGGGGACCTTCTTGGTGTGGTGGGGTTAATTGGCTCTGTCTTATTTTCATCTGGTCTCTGTCTTACCCTAGAGAATCAGTTACTCTGTGTTGAAGTCTGAGCTGTGGCGAAATACCAGCAGTTAGGTCACCATGCCGCCCACAGGCAACAATTGGAAATGGAAGATCAAACCTTCCCACTACCACACACCCAGGGTACCACTTTGGAAAGTCCTTGGTTGATTGGCCCAGTTGAAAAGGTCCCAGTCAATTGTCCCAGCCTGTGCCAGCCTCTAATAAAAGAGTTGAAAAGTCTCTGGCAACTAGATAGCAGGAGTCTGCTGGCAGCTCTAGTATACCTTGCTCCAGTGCTCTGTAGCTCAGGAGGGCCCCCTCAGCAAGTAAAGTAATCTGGGAAGTTTGATGCCTCCTTCCCCACCTTGCCCCTTTGTCACACCCAGTCTCTGGAAACCCCACAGAGCTGTGATCCAGTTCACTCCAATGAGCAGATGCTCCAGAGGTTTGCGCCTGCCTGTGTCACAGAGGGGTCTGTGGCTCCTAGCCAGTCCGCCAGTCTCTGTCACTGTTTGGCAGGGGCAGGTTTGCCTCACAACCTGGGTACTTGATAGGGGCTTGGGCAATTCACTCAGTTCCAGTCCTTTTCCTGAGTGATGTTGCTGATAGAACAGAACAAGTTCACAGAATTTTTCCCCTGTGGATCAGAAGTTGGGCTGCAAATAGGTCTGACTCAGTCTGTGAGTTCCAGCCCTTTGTCTCAGCTTTCATCCCCCAAGGGCCAGGTGCATCTGAAGCAGAGTAAAGCAGTCTCCATCCTGGGAATCGGCTTTCTCAGTGGGTATTCTAATCCCCGGGCTCTGCCCCAGCTGGTCTGCCTCAGGCATACCCTTCACTCCCAGGCCTGCGCCTCTGCCGCAGGACTGCTCTGCCGGTGACTGCCACCAGAGAAGCCACCTGGCTTCCCCTGGCCACCCAGAGAGACTGGGAGTGTCTCCTCAAAACATCCCTAGGGGTGCAAGCCCCACTGCCATTGTTCCCGCAGCTGTGGATGCCATTCTGTGCCTCAGGGTACCGCCTCTGCAGCTCAGCCTCCTCTCGGCTCACTTTCCTCTCACCACTCCCGAGCCAGAAAATCAGCATAGATCAGCAACAGTCCTCACCCCATCCACAACCCTCGAGAAAATGTCTAAGAATCTGGACTCCGTGGGGGACAGGCCTCCAGACTTTGGGGTGAGAGTGGAGGGAAGTGCTTGGAGTTCAAACTTGCAGGTAGAGAATATATACGGTTTTATACAGTTTTATGCCTGGCAGGAGAGTGCCATGCCACCCTAGTAGGGGAAGGAGGTCTGGTTTTAGAAGGTCTCTCCCGTGGGGCAGAGTGGGAGGACATCTGAACCTTGCTCGCTTGTTTGTATGGAGGTATGGAGTATACTGTGAACCATTCTCTTGGGGGAGGGGACTCCCGTCCACTTGGTGATGTGTTCTGTACCTTTTGTTTGTATCCTTGGGGTAGCAGGTCACCCCAGCAGGGTTGATGTATGTTCTTCGACCTTCTCTTTTGGCTCAGATCCAAACCATCAGCTTTCTTGCTAAATTTCTGTCCTTTAACTCTCTTTCTGGATGGGAGCCTCTGAAGAAAGCTGGCTTCAGACCACCATCTTGGCTCCTCCCCTTTAGAGGTGATTTTTAAATTCACCTCCATAGGCTGGCATGGTGGCTCACACTTGTAATCCTAATGCTCTGGGAGGCTGAGGTGAGTGGATTGCCTAAGCTCAGCCATTCAAGACCAGTCTGAACAAGAGGAAGACCCCAAATAGTCATGCATGCCAAGTAGTCCCAGCTACTTGGGAGGCTAAGGCAAGAGAATCCCTTAAGCCTGGGAGTTTGAGGTTGCTATGAGCTATGACACTATGGCACTCTACCCAGGATGACTAAGTCAGACTGTCTCAAAAAGTAGATAAATAAATAAATATAAATAAATAGACAAAAATAAAAACCACCTCTCCCCCAAGAAAACATGAGCATACTACAACCCACCTCATGGGCCTTTCTCATCAGAGATTCCTATGTTGAGAGCAGAACCACTCTGAGAAGGCTGAGATTTGGAGATTTCAAAAGGTACACTTAGGAGACCAGACCGTGTACTATAGGGAAACCTGTCCTTCCTTGTCCACCTCAACTGTACATGATTATGAAGTGTATTCCTGTGGCTGAAATTATAGGGATTTTCCAAAAATGCCACTGTGAAATTTTGCCTTGACATTACATTTGTTACTACTATTAATGCTGTTTGGGGATAACTCAGTTGCTTTGAAATTGTATGGCCCTATTATGAGTAAATGACAGGTAACCAATTATCTATAAAATAATGATGCACACTGAACAGAGTTTGATGAATTGTAAATGAAGTCTGCTGACATCACAGAGTGTAAGAACCTGCCCTGCTCTTACTGTCCATCAGAGATAATCACAATGCTTGCATATTTAACAAACAACACATCCCACTAAATTCCTGTATGGGGTAGGAATGGGGATATGGAGGTGACAAAATCTTCCCTTTCTAAAACATATAGTGTTGCTTTAAAACTAAGTAGAAAGGCTACACAGGTGTGTAACAGAAGAAAATCCAAGTATTCAAAGCCTGAATCAAGTACCACCATACTTCAGGAAGGAGGCAACATTATATAAGAAATGCAGATCCAATGTCATCTAATGTGATTTATAATATAGACTAAAAGAGCCATTGCAAAACCCTCATCCCGGAACTCAGCTCAGCATGTAGGGAGCCAATACATAAATTCACCCACACACAGAACAGATGCTGAATTCCTGGAACCAAAGGGTGCCTACCTCATCAGGGTTCTGTCAGGTGGTGAGTGAGACAATTGTAGCTTCGTTTGGCTACCTTTGGAATATTGATTTCCCTGTGTGTGGCAAAGGTAATGTCTGTTTTTCACTATTTCTCAAGAAACTATTATTCAAAGTCATTTTCTGCTAGGCAAAGGATACAGAATGGCTGAAACACCAAAGCCACCTGCAGATTTGTATGGGAAGATAAAGAAAATTCTTCTACACAACTAATCCCACATTGGCAGCCTGATGGCTTCAAGATGCTTCAAGATGTTCATACTTTTGGAATGTTCACTTTAGTAGTCATAATGGTGCCCTTGTCATGCTGAAGATTAATCTGGGTTTATACATAAATAAGACATACAACAGGGTTTCTACTTACCAAGGAATTGCTAGGTATGTCCACACCAAGCATTCAGCCAAGAGCAGCTCTTTGCCTATTATACTCTTTCCTTTTATTACATACATGATATTTCTTGCTATCGGTATTCATATTCTTCTCTGTAATCTATTTTTCTCACAGGCTATTGGCAAACAAAATGTTAAGGGAAAGGCTTGAGAGTTTGTTTCCTGGAACAAGTAAATTTAAACTGATCCAATTAGTCCAGAGCAGTGTTTTTCAACCTTTTTTATCTCATGGCACACTTGAACTTATAGTTAACTTCTGTAGTACACCTAAACTATGTTGATGGAAAAAAAAAAGTAAAAAATATATATACTTACTGAGCTTGCAACTTCTTTCAAAAAATAATTTAGTTAATGATATTTTAAAATTTTCAAGGCACACCTAAGATCCTCTCATGGCACACTAGTTGAAAATCACTGGTCTAAGTGTGCCCAGGGGCAGTGGTGGGGGCAGCAGTGGCATGTGGTGCCTGGTTTCCTGCCTGGTGTCTTCTAGCCAGGTACAAAATCATGACCCATAAGCCCTAGGGAAGCTGACTCTGATTTCCTCCCATGCTCCTTATCTTTTGCATCTGCTTGGTAAAAAGATGAGGTACTGGCTTTGGGGTCAGAATAGGTCTACAGCCAGTTTGCTCTGGCTTTGAAATCTGGTCTCCACCTGTTTCTCCAAAGGTGGGAATGGTAAGCCTTTGCAAGATCATTTTAGGTGATCTACATTGAATCTCTGAGTAAGTTATTCTCTTTTAATCCTTCTGAATAGGCTAAATTGAGAGTCTCAGTTTGGTGCTGCAATTAAATGCCTCTAACAGGGGCCAGGCTCACTTTTTAATGGAAAGAATGAACCTCAGACCCGGTGGCTGCAGGCAAGTCACTGTGCAGAGCTGGAATTCATTCCCATTCTTTTTTTCTTTGTTTGTTATTATGCTTAACTGCTAATTACAAGTAGTACTTCCTTATCATTGAGGCTAAATGTAAAGTTGAAGATAAAAGTACTGGGATTTAAAAAGTGAATCAAATAAATTTTAAATAAATAATGCCCTAGGTGGTACTCAAAGAAAAATCATGACAAAATGTGATTGAATGAAATTTGAGAAACAACTGTATTCACCTCCAAGACGTAGGCATGTAGTCAGACAGTAGGGAAAAGAGGGAAAGATACCAAGGTAGGAATCAGCATGGTCTAAAGAACATGAAAGTAGAGCCGAGTCTGTTGGTGAAAGCCAGGGACCATTTTGGTTTCTGCTACCTGACTGCAGTGTGACCAAGGATGTAGGTGATATTAGCAAGGTGCTCAAAAAAGGTCCTATGGGGGGAAGAATGGAGGTACCATAGCAGAACCAGAGAGGTCAGTAGAGAGCATAAAGAGGCTAAAAAGAATATTTGGAGGGTGTAAGAATAGCTGGGACAGAATGAAGTGGCCAGAGAAGCAAGCTTTTTTAGTAATGCAGGCAGTACACTAGAAGAATTGCCTTCAGGGTGGGACTTCCTGGGTTCAAATTCAAGTTTCAACACTTACTGTCTACCTTGGAGTAGCATTTAGCATTACTGAGCCTCAGTTTTCTCATTATCTGTAAGAAAAGGTAATAATAGAACCTATGCCAGGTTACATTCTCATGAATCATTGGCTACTATTATCAATACCAGGGCTCAGCCCCATCGTGTGTGCCTCTGTGCTATTGAGAACTGTGCAGTATTTCACTGGGTACCATGTAAGTCATTAAACTTACTGTGCTTCAGACCAACTTGCTATGCACAGCACTCAGGAAAGCTGGGGTGAGCCCAAGTTAGACCAAATGCCAGATGAACAATGAATAATTTTATTCAGTCTAGGTGTATCCAGATATTGCATGATGGCCCTATCTGTTAACAAATCTCAGGAGTTCTATGAAGTGCTTAATATTGTACAAAAAATCTGTGTGTAGATAAATGTTGAAAATGGAGGGAGTGAATGTCAGAGATCAAGGTGGACCAACCCAATGACCAAGTTTCCTAAAGAGGTAGCATTTCCTTTTCCCTTTGACCCTAAAGCTACATCCCTAAATCTTAGGATCCTAAGTTATGTGGTCTCTGGAAAACTTATATTATCCCTTCTAATCTCAGTTCCCATATCTGACTGCTAGAAAGATTGAAAGTGATTTGTTTGGTCCCCAAACAAAAACCCTTAAGGAGAGATACAAGTATTAGTTAATTAAAAAACCCACAGGCACTATGGAAATAGTTTTGTAACAAGTTAGGGTGAATGTGAGAGAGGATACCCAGAAGTAAGGTCTAAGAGAACAGAGGTCTTCTCAAGAAGGGCCCAAGAACATAGCTACAAGGTCCTCCCCATGATGACTCAGCTCTTAGGAATTTATAGAAACTTAACTTCCTGGGACCTGGAAACTAACATTTGCTTCTGACTTCTGTAAAAGCCCATGGTTCTGTAAAAGCTGAGCCTGCTTCTCCAGCTTGATTCAAACTGACCAATGAGAAAGGTACACAAGGGCCAGAATATTTTGACTAGGGATTGAAAGGAGAAAACTGAACTGGTAGGGGAATGTGGCCATTTTGAGACTCTTGTCTGCTGGTGCTGTGCCATCTGTAATAAAGCCCTTCTTCTTTTAAACATGGTGTTTGAATATTTTTTCTCTCCTTTGGGCCTTGTTTTCCGGCAACAAATGTCTTTCTGGCAGGACTTAAAAGGCAAGTAGATTTACCTAGAAGGCAGGTGTTGTTAAGAGAGGATACCCAAGAAGGGTGAGGTCTAGGAGAACAGGTCTTCTCAAGTTGACCACAAGGATACACTTGCAGGGTCCTCTCCAAGGTGACTCAACTATTGGGAATTTGTAAACTTATTGGAAATTTCCAAGTTCTGTGAAATACTGTAGTTCTTTAGGGGCTAGAATAGCATCTCCCGCTTGATTCAAACTGGCCACTAAGAAAGGTACCTGTGGGGTGGAACTTTTTGACTGTTGATAAAAAGGGAAAGACCAAGCCAGTAGGGGAGCACAGCCATTTGGAATTCTTCTATGCCGTAAGCTCCCGGCTGGTGAATAAAACCCTTCGTATTATAAACTTGGTGTTTGGGTACTCTTTCTCTCTGTTGGGCCTTGTCTTCCTGCAACATTGTTACCACCTGCCTGCTGCATCTCCTTACAGAGAAAAGCCAATGTACTGTGATGTTTAGGGCTGTAATGGAGAAAGTTTATTCTTCAGAGTACCAAACGGGGAGATGGGAGAAATCTCTAAATATGCCTACCTGAGGATTAGAGAGACAGGGTTTTTACAGACAGTTTTGTGGCCAGAAGATTAGGCAATCCAGATCTGCTAATTAGCTGGTTCTGGGCAGAATCACCAGTCCTTGAGTGGGTCAGTTACTAGAATGCAAAACCTTGAATGGGTGGGGTGTCCAAGACCAGCTAAGTCAGTTCCTTGGTCTGGGTGAGTCCATCACTAGAATGCAGGACCTGGAAGAGATCTCAAAAGAGGTGATTGTTTGAGAAAGTTAAGGATATTTATAAGGCTGGGCATGGTGGTTCATACCTGTATTCCTAGGAAGGGAAGCCCTCTGGGAAGCCCAGGCAGGTGGATTGCCTGACCTCACAGGTCTGAGACCAGCCTGAGTAAGAAGGAGACCCTGTCTCTAAAAATAGCTGGGTGTTGTGGTGGGCACCTGTAGTCCTAGCTATTCGGGAGGCTGAGGCATGAGAATTGCTTGAGCCCAAGAGTTTGAGGTTGCTGTGCGCTATGACACCATAGCACTCTACAGAAGGTGACAAAGTAAGACTGTGTCTCCAAAAAAAAAAAAAAAAGAACCTTTATAAAGGACAACTGGCATGACTCTAGGGTAAGGAAGTAAAGAAAGAAAATAGTGATTATTATGAAGCAAATGAGGGGAGGATAGCTGATTATTTTCATTATTTTAGCTAATTTCCCCAGAGTTTTGGGACTTTCACTCTATTTAGCTATTGTCTTGGCCCCCTTTGTGACTTTTTTTTTGGAGACTTCCATCTCTACTAAAAGTAGAAAAAACTACCCTTTGTCAATTTATAAGTGAGATTTCAACATCAGGCAAGACAAAAGCAAAATCTGATAAAACAAAACCAACACGGAATTTGGGTAGTAAGTCTAAACTTTCCTAAAGTATGTAGAAAGTGCATTCTAAGACAGACTCCTATAATTCAGTGAGCCTCGGGAAAAGCCTAGAGCTTTCTACCCACTACCTAAAAGTGACCATTGAATAAGAAGCATAGGAAAAAAAAAATTCAGCCTCCAAAGTCAAGTCTGAAGAATTGTGACCCCAAGGCACCCCCAAACGACACACTTATATGCTCACTTTCAGAAGAGGAATAGAAAGAGGTGTGCAGTCATGCCTTAGGAAAACAAACAAACAAACAAAAAAGTAGGTAAATAAATAAAAATGAGAAGGTGTATAGTGGAAAAGGTTAAAAATAAAACACAAAAGCAAGCTTCTGCTACACCACTAGCTATGTCCTCTCAGGCAACTGAGTGCAGCACTAACACAAGAGAATGAAATAAGCTTTCTAGAATGCCAGGACCTGAGTGAAACACCATACTTGAACCATAATGGGGGGAGAGGTCCTTAGAATATTTAAGTAATTAGAATATTTTAAAAGGGAACTGGGGAAAAAAGGCCAAGAAATGCACATATATTTTGAATTAACTAATAAAGACTCAACATTTCAAAGTGAAATCAGAACACAATAACTACATTTTCCAGCAAAAAATTGTGATTACTAAGTGGTTGATATAATATTTTACAATTCAGTTGCTTCCAGTATTTGTTCACTAATTTCGTTTTTAATTTGTATGTGATCTATTTTGGTAAGTTATAATAAGAACACATTTATTCACAGGCCAGATGAAGAATTGCCTAATTCTAATTTAGAATTCTCTAGTTCCGAAAAAGAAAAACTTTTGAAAGGAGAGAATCTTTAACTGGTGCCCATAATCCTTAAGGATTCTGAAGGAATTTATTAATAGGGTTACCAATAGGGTTGTCAGGTAAAATATAAGATACCTACAAGGATGGTTGACCTTTATAATGAAATGTTAGAGAAATTATTAATCCAAACTTTTTCAGTAAGGACTAAATAAGTTTTTTAAATAAATAGCAAAGTTTATCTGATATATCCAGATTGAAAACTATTAAACCATGTGGGGTCCAACCTTATTCAGCCTCTTGAGGCCCAGGGATTATAGCAAAAGAGATGGGGCCAATTTGGAGTGATGAAATTAGTAAACATTTAGTTCCCTTGCTGTCTTATTCCTCAAATTTCCCCACCCCTACGTGGTCCCTACAAACTCACCTAACAGCTCCTTAAAGGGCATCACTTACACTGGACCTATGCCATCCTCTAAAAGCCTCTTTTCAATACTCACTGCTTCCATCACTACAACTGAGTTTGTGTGATCCCCATCCTAGAGTCATCTCTCTGAACTCAAGCCTACAGTTCTGTAGACCCCACTTCTACCCATAGAAAACTCCCTTTAAGTCCAACCCATCTTGACTAGAAGGTTCAATAACGTGCTGTGGTATGTATGGCTCCTTACTGCCCTTTACCTCCTCTTTGTTGTTTCTCCTATCAGTCTAGGAATATCACCACAGCCCAGCTTCCATACCTGGCCAGTCAGTTCTTTGCCCACATTGGGAACTCTAATAATAATAAACTTACTTTCCATACCCCCACTGAGGTGCTGTATAATATTTGCCTATGGTCTGACTAACCCTCTACCTTCTTGAAACTGTGGCCTATCTCACATGGTCTTAGGTTTCTTTTTATTTTTTTTTAACTTAATTTTTATTAAATCATAACTGTATACATTTATGGGGTAAAATATGATGATTTGATATACAATGTGGAATGCTGAAATCCAACTAGTTAACCTAACCATCACCTCAATTACTTATTTTTGAGGTAAGACATTTCTAATATACTATTAGTTGTTTTTGAAATGTACCCTTGCATTGTGTGTAATAGGTGAGGTCCTTCCAAATACTCTCCCTCCTCTCACCCTCTTCCCTCCCCTCCCCTGTCCCCACTTTCTTACTGGACTAACTTTGTGTTTTATGATTCCTATGAATGGGTAAGTATTTATGTATTGGTTTCATAATAGTATTGAGTATATTGGATACTTTTTTTTTCCATTCTTGAGATACTTTACTAAGAAGAATATGTTACAGCTCCATCCAGGTAAACATAAATGATGTAAAGTCTCCTTCTTTTCATGACTGCATAGTATTCCATGGTGTACATATACCACAATTTGTTTATCCATTCATGGGTTGATGGACATTTAGGCGGCTTCCATGACTTGGCTATTATGAAATGGGCTGCATAAACATTCTGGTGCAAACATCTTTGTTGTAAAATGATTTTTGTTCATCTTGGTAGATATCTAGTAATGGTATTAGAGGATCAAATGGTAGGTCAACTTTTAGTTCCTTGAAAATTCTCTGTACTTCTTACCAAAAAGAAGTTAAAGCTCCTAGTGGCTTTGCTTTGAGCTCTTATTTTTATTTCAAGCTAATAAGAGGGTACAAATTTTTAGGTTACAGTTCTCACTTCCATGGTAAAGTTACATTTGTAAAAGTAGCTCTTATTTTTAAACCCTGCATTTCTCTGATAAATGCAGAGACTGTTCATACAAAACCAAATTCAGGTCCTAGCTGTTACCGAATGAAGAGGGTCCAGCCTTCTGTCACTGTCAGCCAATACACAGAGGTGGGAATAGGTCCACCAAACTTTATTTGTCAGAAGGCCAGGATTCTGGAGAACAGTGAGCATAGTCTTTCCAAGGATGTTCTGTTTTTCCATTTCTAACATTATAGTTTTACACATTTGAGTCCAAAGTGAAGACCATGTTAATCCTTATCTTAATAATCAGCCAAACTTATGATCCATAGTAAACAATAATTAGACAACTCATGATCCAAAATAATATTCCAATTGAAAAGTTAATCTCCTAAATCAGTCCTCCTAAACTACTCAAACTGGGCATCTTTAGGGTGGGAGCAGTAAGAATGGGAGACAAGATGAAGGTCAGGCAGGACCTAAAAAGACCAGACCAGCTGCGTCATGTCTGCCCTAGTCTGACAGATTCTATCTTATTCTCACTACATGTGCTTTCATAGTTATTTCTCTCCAGTTAATGCCCATCCTGCCTCTAATTTAGTTTTCAAGACCATCTGTTTTCAACCCCTACCTATTTAAATGAACTCATGCCATGAATGAGTTCTCAACCCTTACCAGCTGGAAAAAGTTACAGAAGAAAAGACTTCTACCCATTTTCCTTTCTTCTGACTTTGTAGAAATTTTAATTTTAATAACAGAAAGGGAGAATATAAGAGGATCAGTCTTTCTAGTGAAATAATAGAGAAATTACTAACTGATAGTTTTTCAGTAAGGACTAAAATCAATCTCTCTGCTTATTTTCTTTATCTGTTTAGCAGACCTACTAGCAGCACCCTCCCCCTAAGGATCTCACTTTTCAAAAATCACTACCAAGAGCAGAAGAAAAGAAAATGTAAATTTTCTTTGTATTTCACCAGCTCTTTGTCTTTCAGAGTTTGTTTCTATAACCTAAAGGATCCCTGAGTGTCCTGGAGAATCAGAGCAAGTGGGTATTGTTGCAGGAAGGCCCAATGGAGAGAAAGAGCACCCAAACACCGTATTTAAAAGGAAAAAGGCTTTATTCAACTGGCATAGACGAATTCAAAAGCACCGCAGTCTCCTACTGGCTTGGTCTTTCCCTTTTTATCTCCAGTCAGAAAGTTCCAACCCACAGGTACCTTTCTCATTGGTCATTTTGAATCAAGAAGAAGAAGCTGTTCCAGCCCCCACAGAACTACAGGATTTCACAGAAGTGGAAATTTCCAGGTTCCAGGAAGTTAAGTCTACAAATTCCTAAGTGCTGAGTCACCATGGAGAGGACCCTGCAGGTGTATCCTTGGGGTCACCTTGAGAAGACCTCTGTTCTCCTAGACCTCACCCTTCCTGGATACCCTCTCTCAGTATGAAAATCAGGCCTCAGGATCAAAAACACCTGTAAAAAGTCTGTCTTCAACCTTGCTGGAGAAAAAAATGCATACCGCATGGACACTCACAGTACCCTGTGAATGTGCTACAATTTCCCTTTTCTCGTTGTCCCCCTTAAATTCACTACCTGCTTGGCCCCAACTGCTGGCATTCTCCCTTCCCTTCTTTGAGATGTCACTGCCATCTCCCTGCTCTCTTCTCTCTCTCTCTTTCCCCACTTTCTTCTCTCTCACTCCTCTTTTTCTTAGATAAAATGGTCTATACTTTTATATCCTAAACTTGATCTAGAGAAATTCTATTCTCATCCTGTGTGGAGCACCTACTGAACCTTTTACCCTAACATTTCCCAGCTAAATTTTAATTTCAAATAAATAAGGAATATTTTTTTTTAGTCTAGATAAGTCCCAATATTGCCTAGCAACAAATTTCAGAGAGATGTAATTGTATCTCTCTTTAAGGGCCTTTGTTTACAGACCAAGCAAATCAGGTTAGGTCTTCCCCAGAGTCAGATGTGGTCACTGAAGCTGGGAGAAATAATACAGATTTCTAGCTAGGTCTAGGCACGAGCCCCATAGACATTACTGTATATAAAAATTACCTATAGATGTCTTTCTACCAGATCATAAATTACTTAGAACCTCTCAGCAGTTAAACAGCATGAATGCAAAGAGGTAAATTTTTTGAGGCTTGAGCTTTTCCTGAGGCCTGAGCTTCCCAGCAGCCACAGCTAAAGGGAATCATGAAGGGCAATTTTCCATATAGCAACTGAGGGGGTGCAGGTGGGTGGGTATGCCTCGGTGGGGTTGAAACAGGAGGGAAGTAGAGAAAGCTTCTTCACTGGCCTCAGACTGACTCAGCTTTTGGGGGCAATGACACACCTTTAAAGAGATTTGATCTTTACGCTGTCATGTTTCCTTTCCAAATATCCTGCTTTGTAGAGACTGGTTTGTAGAGGCTGCACTACTTTAGGTGAGACTGGGCAAAGGTGTGGGTGGGCTTGGTGGGCTGCAAGAGCTGCTTCAGAAGGGAGGGAAGAAACAGGACAATTGGGATGGGGGTAGAGGAAGGTCAGGAATACATTTTTCAAGGGCCAAGCTTTCCTCCACTCCAATTTCTGTCCTTTGCAGCCACCAGCCAAAAATGCTGGTGAAGGTACTCTTCCTGCACCCACCTTCTTTGTGGGAATACTTTCCTAAGGCTTGCTGGAGGTCTTCTGGAGGGTCTGGGTGATGGTGAGGTGACAGTCCTTACCTGTGTCACTGAAAGTGGACCTGCAGAGCAGCAGCTCCTGGCACCATTTCCTCCCCGGATCTCCAAGAGTCCCAGTGGAGTCCTCCTCCTCTTTGTTATGTTTCTGGAGCTTTGGAGGGAAAACAAAATGGAATAGGCTGATTAATGGGTCCCTAGGATGTCCTTGAACAAATGTTATGGAGAATGAACAGAATTTGCAAATTAGAGGCTGTAAGTAGGTGTGTAGCTGTGTCTATTCATTGCTTTAGTTGCAAAAATTCAAAAGTGAGGTTTCAAATAAGAATCCACGTTTCTAGCTTCCCTAATAAAATAATCAGATTAAACTACACTGTGGCTGCCTCGTAATCTGCTGAGGCTGGGAGTGGTGGTCACAGACTAGAATGAGGGCAGGGGGAAGATTTTGCCATGGCCATAATCCTCACCACTCTCTAACTTTCTTCTGTTTGGAAGGCATTTATTTTACTTCCTACATTCTGAAGACGTAAGGTTTGCCACCAGCCCATAATCACTCCTCCAATCCCCCCTGTGGTTTACCTGCTACTCTCTTTGGCTTAGCCTCTCCTCAATGAGCTCTGTGCAGTTTGTGATTTAAAATAGCCCAAGCACATTTATGATAATAACACAAGGACCATGAGAACTGAGTAAGAAATGGGCATTTTTACTAAAAAAGCCTTCAGGTAGGGAAAACACTAAATAAAGGAGAAAACAATTTATCAAAATATTAATAATTTGTCTTAGTCAATTGAATCATTTTAAAATCCTCAGACTGAGTATATTTATATTTTAAAAATTTGTACATGTCTCAGATACAGAATGAATAAAATTTCACTTTTGTCAGAGAGAGGATGTTCTCAGAACTCTGTTCTTCAAAAGAGCTCAGTTTTCTCCCTTAATGTCTCAATATGATTCAATTTCATTAACTAAATTTGTTGTTCGTGTGTATGGCTCTGTACGCTGTATAATGCTGAAGGTAACAATTATTCTTTACAGGATGCACTGTGTCATACTCTATATTAAGTCACTTGTGATTGAGACATACAATTTAATAGCAGCAATGATGGCTACCATTTAGGAGGGCAGTAGCTTTGGCATGTTTTATTTTATTTAATGCTTAAAATAACTCATAAAGCATGTGCTACCTTGAACCCCATGTTACCAAGGAGGAAGGTAAGGTCTGAGGAAGTTCATTCACAGGTCAAAGTTCAGCCAGCCAGGTAGCAGTAGGTTCTAGGATTGCCTCCAAAAATGTTGTCTTTTTTTTTTTAATCCCAGAGGATCTACTGTGCCACTAAAGAGTGGACAATTTCACAGATGCTGTTCCACTCCTGTAAGTGTATTTGCCCAAAAGTCAGATTTTTAGGAAATATTCTTGCCAACTCAACAAGAAGTCTATGAGCTAAAATAATGGCGTTTATCATCTTAGGTCCAAAACTCTAAATCTAACCCAGACTCCCCATCTGCTGGTAGCTTGCAGCAGATGGAGAAGTTTCCCCATTTCTTTCAGATGAAACTGTGTTACAGAAGGCAAAACAGTGAGAGGACTATAGCCTCGCTTTCCAGCTGAGCTATATTTTCACTCTGGGTAAGTTTGAGCCTAAATGAGGTTCATTAGCATATAACCAGGCCACAGATACGTTTATGAGGGTCATGGATCTTTCGTTCAGAATTTGGCTGCCAGCATGCTGGTTTTACATTTTGCCACATAATTTTAATTCTCCTTAGTGGAAGAAAACCACATTAATAAGTCATTTCCTTCCTCGCAGAGGAAAACATGATGCAGTTGCTACAGGCAAGTCAAATGGGATTGCTATTCTTCTACTCAAGAACTAATTTTCATTTTGATACTACCGTTAGGTCTGTTATAAATTCACCTTGGAACAATTCAATAGGATGACAAAGAACAATGCAAAGCCCAGAAATACGGCCTGCCCACTCTGGTCCCGCTGTCGGAAGACACAGAAATCAAGTGTTAAGTGGCCTCATCAACACAGATCACACCAGATAAAACCAACTAATTTAGAGCCTGTGAATGTTAATGCCTTCCTGGTTATTAGGCAACCGTCTGTTACTGTCATATGCCTTACAGATGGCAGCATTGTGCCAACCCTTAGAAGTTATTTATGAGAAATAGAAAAGAAATGTAACAACTAATTGTATTTGCAAAATTCTGATGTACGTGGTTTTTAAAACTTAAGAGATTTCCCTTTTAAAAGCCCCAGATGGAAGCAGGTGGCTTTCCTTAGAAGACTGGTGCCCAACTCTGGCTGTCCAGTGGAATCATCTGGGAAACTTAAAAAAATAAAGCCCACCCCAGGGATTCTGATTTCATTGGTTAAAACAGCCTGGGTTGGGGATTTTTTTAAAACAAAAACTTCTCAAGCAATTCTAGGGTGCACTTACTGTTGAGAACGCTGCATTTGGCAAAAGAGTGTGCACGGAGAGTGCCCATAAAGATACAGAGAGAATACATTTGCCTTTAAGCACGCTGCTGTGACCCTATCACAGGAAGGTGTATGGAAGCTGTCCTTTGCAAACCCTGCCCTAGACTGCTTCTATTCTGTTGACTGTCTGCCTGAAAGGTGCTTGGGTCACGTGGCTTGTCTCCACATGAGACAAGTGTCTCACCAGCACTAAGATGCTGGTCCAGTTCAGGAGCCACTGAATGAATTTTCAATCTCTACAGGAACAAGGAGCTGGGGAAGGCCCAGATGGGCAAGACTTGTGTCCTGGAGAAGCCACCCAGATGACTTGGAAATTAAAATGCTGCAGTTTAGAATCACGTTCTGCATCCCAAGAACCTGGTAGCTGCAACCTATTGCCAGGCTAATGGAGAGAAGCCCTAATAGTCTTAAATAGTAGCTTATCCAAAAGGCACTATTTTCCTTGGGCAAAGTTTGATGGAAGAGTTTTCACTTCAGATGAATCTCTAGAATATTTAGGCTGCCTGCAAGAAAAGGTGGTGACTACTTATTAACACACTAGAAATTTAATCTGTCCCTGAAGTGCCAGGGGCTGGCCCTAGCACCAGAACACTGAACCAGACAGGCCCAGACAGGCCCCTTTGCTGTTCCCATTGGGCAGGATTTGTCTAGTTGGAAAAGTGTTTGAGTCATCCTGGTTTCAGAGAGAAACAGCATTATAATAGAGTAATGAGGAAGAGGGGTTATCTAAGGAGCATCTGACAAGGGCTCTCCAAGAAGATGAGGGCTAGGTCTGCACTTTAACAATAAGAAAAACAAGTTCCCTGCATGCCTCAGTTTCCCCTCTGTTAAATGAAACTAGGAAAAGGGTTGTGAGCATAGTAAGTGGCACTAAACATTTGCCTTTGCTGCTGCTGCTATTATCATGATTATTCATTTTCGGCTAGATACACTAACCCTATGTTGGTGACCATTAACTACTCCACAGAGATTATTTCTAGCAGTAAAAGCACTTTTACTATCTTCATGGTTCCCCACTGATCTATATCTTTTTGCTCTAACTGCCCTGTAAAAGGATTAAAAGTTATAATCAGAATTCAGATCCAAACCAACTAATCCTAATAAAACATCCAAGTCTGAGGAGGAAATTTAGCTCCTTCAACTCTAAAAGGATTCACAATAATCCCTAACTCTCAGGGTTGTTGTAAGGAGCGAATAGTTGTTAATGGAGGGTTCTCACATTTAAAGGATAAGGTCCTATAGTAAAAGCATGTGGTGAAGGAAAAAAGGCAGATAGAAATACTTGGGAGCATGGTTGGCAGATTTAGCAAATAAAATTACCTGACACTCAGTTGAATTTTTGTTTTGATTTTTAGTATACTCACACAGTATTTGATACATGCTTATACTAAAACATTCTTATTGTTTATCTGAAATTCCAGTTTAACTGGGCTTATTGTATTTTATCTGGCAACTTAACCTAGGTGACCCCTTAGAAAGGTACCACGGGAAGTACTTGGCTTGAATTTGATAATTTGGTTGTTCTCTAACCTTCCTAATTGAGAATCCTGAAACAAACAGAGGAGTCCATCCAAAGGAAGATCAAATTCAAGGCTAACATTTTGTACACGCTAGAGCAGTGGTTCTCAACCTTCCTAATGCCACAACCCTTTAATACAGTTCCTCATGTTGTGGTTATTGAACAGAATGCAGTGTAAATCAGGAGCACTATTTTAATCCATAGTTCATCAGCTCTAAGATGCCCAACTCTTCATATTTTCACAGCTCTAAAATCAAAACGTGTCTTATAGCCAACAATGTGTCATAGTTTAATTGGCAGTGTTTTTCTTTCTTAGTAGTGTATAAAGTAATAGTACTTCGTCCAACTATGTCTGGGATTCATTGCACTTTAGTTCTCCGTTTCTCTGTTCTGCAGTTAAGTCACATAAGTTAAATGTGACTCAGCTTGCTGTGAAAATGCCTATCACCAAGGCTGATGGGATACACACTGATTTCCTTCTGATGCGACAACAAAAGTTGAAACTGTTTTCACAGATGCTTTGTTCTTTACAGGAAAGAGCATGCCAAAGTGACAAAGTTTTCACAAACTTGAACCAAAGTCTTTGTTCACGTTCAACAGATTGAAGTCTGTGATGGCTCCTCCAAGCAAATTCTATTTCTACACAGCTTTGAAAAGTGAATTAAAAAAAAAAAAGTATCTGTAGTCATCCCACTCTGCTTGAAATGATTTGGGGGAAGGTAGCATTAACAGGATTTCTGATTGAAGTACTGATACATGTCGATTTCAACGTTGTACTCCCTCCTGTGCATTGAGTGTGTCATCACAAAGTATATGAGTAATGATTAATTCCCTGTTGTAATGCTTAAACTGCCTTGGCTATTGACATTTGTGTAGCTTTATAATAGAATACAGTAAGAAGAATGGCTCACAATAATTTAAATGTTTTTCAGAATTTGGAACTAACCTGTAGTAAAATGCCAAGTTGTCTTTCAAAAGGGGGAAAACCAATTTAATGCTCTTCTTAATGAAGCAAGTGGCTGAATATAAACTTGAATGTCTGTATAAAGTATTTTGTTATCATCAGTTTTACTAACTAATATACAGAGCAGAGAGATTAAAGAAACCATTTCTGTTGGGTTGATGTTTTTTCTTTTTCGATTTCTTTAATAAATAAACTGGGAAATCGAAAAGGAAAATAATTGCATGGAATAAGGAACTAAATCTTTAATTTTTTTTAAGAGCTGATTCTGTTATTACTTTTAATTCAACTAACAACCATTTGATGTACACATTCCAGGCTCTGTTCTAGGATTTATGAAAGACAAAAAAATAAATAAGCCAAAGATCTTTACCTCCCTGGGCTTCAAAACTGAACAGAATAGAGTCATGAATATGTAATTTATTACTAGTCAGACTGGCATAAGTACTAGACTCGGAGTTCCATCAGAATGCTCTTGAAATAGCTGGGGGAGAGAGAAAGTAATTATAATTATTGTTCTAATAAAAATCAGAGATTTCAACTGTGTTTAAAAGATGGAGGGTGACAGGATGGGGTTTGGGGAATGGGTTCTTCTAGGCCAACGGTTCTCAACCTGTGGGTTGCGACCCACAGGAACTGTATTAAAGGGCCACGGCATTAGGAAGGTTGAAAACCACTGTTCTAGGCGATGAGAATAGCTTCAGCAAACACGTGATATGTGTGCCATTTCTGCAGTTGTGCCCGTGGTTGGCTTTACTCTCTGGAATACTCTTTCCTGAAGAATTAGTTCTAGGCAACTAATAACGTGTATTAGGGTTTTCAAGAAATCTACCTGAAATATCTGAAATGTTGTTGCTGTGAGAAGCCTTTACATTCCATTGTGTGAAGATGAAGCACACACCCCAGTGATCTGGAAGATTGTCTCCAATCCTATAAATGGAAAACAGCAAAGAGCTTTAAATTCTATTGAGAGAAAATTATTCCCTTTTCAATTATCTTTCAGTCCTTCTGACTAATCAAGATAAAAGTTTCAGGGGGTACTGGTAAATCCTTACCAACATGACCTCTAATGGAAGAGAGGCGCCATCCAGCCTTTAGCTGGGATGTATATTAGCCCCCACTTAGGGCAAGTCATCTCAAGTCAGCTTTTAAAGTAAATTTCTTTAAGTTAAAAGTAAGAGTCAATTTAAAACCTATATGAAATGAAACAGTGTGGAAAAGTCATCAAACATGGCATTAACAGCCTGGGAAGTGGCCCCTGGGAAGGGAAGGAGGCCAGGGAAGGTGACTCAGGCTGTGAGGCCAAACCTTGGTCCTTCTAGCACTCATGGGTGGCAATTTCTGTTCAACTGAACTTTAGAAGGCTTCAGAATTTATTTATTTATTTATTTTTACACGACACTTTGGTGTCAAAAATATTATCAAGGCTCTGAAGAAACACGGAGTATAGCAATTTCAGGGATGAGAAAACTTTGGGTAGGATGTGTTTTGAAGGAAGTCCTCATTGAAAAGGTGACATTTAAGTTAAGATATGAATGATAAAAAGTTACTTAAGCGAAAATCTGGGGTGGTGGGAGAGTAGTTCAAACAGCAGAAAAGGCAAGTGGGACTTTCAGAGATGCTTGGTGGTTGAGTAAGGGGCTGGAAGAATGAGAGAAAGGCCTCTGGGGTTGGGGGAGAGAATGGCAGATCCTTTGTAGCGCCTGGGCAGAGCTTAGAAATTTGAATTTTATTTTTGGCTTTATGAGATGATATTAAAGGGTCAGAAGCAGGGAAGCAAGGGACCATAATAACTTCTCATGAAGAATGGCCTGGCTGGAGAATGAATTGGAGGAGGGAAGCTACTATAGCAGACAAGAAATTGTGGGAATGAGGTAGGGTGAGGGGGAAGGAGGCCCACGAAGCAGTGTTGTGGTCAGTGAGGGAGAGTGATTGGGTCCCCTACTGTGATATAGACAGACCTTCTCCTCAGATAGCTTTCTGCCTGGCTCTTGTCTATAAAGCCCACTGGCTGGGCTCGATGGCTCACACCTGTAATCCTAGCACTCTGGAAGGCCAAGATGGGTGGATAGTTTGAGCTCATGAGTTCAAGACCAGCTGAGCAAAAAGCAATACCCTGTCTCTACTAAAAATAGAAAAAAAAAAAACAACTGAGGCAAGAGGATCGCTTGAGCCAAAAAGTTGGAGGTTGCTAGGAGCTGTGATGCCACAGCACTCTACCAAGGGGAACAGTTTGAAAAAAAAAAAAAATGCCCACGTGGATTCTGCCCCCCCTGCCAAAGTAAATCTGAAGCAATGTGAAAATCACTCCATTTCTACCCAATCTCCATTCCACCTCTCTTCAATCACACACTTTTCAAAGTCCCCAGAAGCCTCCTGGCCCATTTTGATTGTCATTTGATGATTCGGGATGTTTTCTCTCTGTCTTTAGCACTGCTCTAACACCACCCCCACCCACATGTATTTCCTGCCAGACACTGAGTATTGTCCTTTCTCTATGTGTTGGTTGTTGAGCAGATCATCACCCACTTTGGATCGTCTTGGTGGACAAATTAATCACTCCTTTAAGGCAGGAAATGGTCTATCACTTCTGCTTCCATAAAACATGGGGTTCTTCAAACATTTCTTTGTGTAAAAATACCTTCATTGCCTCCCTTCTTCCTCTCCTTGTGAAGGATCCTGTGAACTGGAGCCTTGGACTGAACACTGGATTGTGAGACCTCTCTGTGCACACAAGTTAGAGTTGGGTCCATCTGTTTACTGGGAAGATTCGAAAGCTCAGTTCTTTGCCCTCTCCTGGAGACAAATTCAGTCAATCAATGGAGCATTAATCATTTGATTAGTTCCCAAAGCTTTGACTTAAGCATAACTTGCTTGAGTAAAAGTAGTTTTGTTTTTTTTTTAGTGCTGCCTGTGGGGACAAAATGCTGAAATAAGCTCTTATATTAATTAGTGGCATCCCACTTTCAAGGAGTATAGAGTGTTGATGTTTAAGAATTTGTAACCCCCAAAAGTATTTATTAACTAGAAAATCACAGCACTGAAAAATAATTATGCCAAACCACTGTACTATAACAGAACTCAATTGCTTATGCAATTATACATTAAAGTATCACATTGTCAACCCGATTGCCAAAGTAGCAAATGAATCTTTGCCAGCATCACAATTTGGACCAGTTATTACTCAGCTAACTGTGCTATGAATGGTCTTCACAGCATCCCGAGCACCCTATAAAACCTCTATAAACCAAGGTGAGTGTTTCAGATTTGCTGGAGTACACCCCTGCCATCAAAAAATCACTTTACGTGATTGGACATTAAAGTTTGCAGTTTTCCATCAAAAGCTTGTTATGAACATCTCAGCAAAGAACAATGGCAGCTCCTGGTCCTAACAGAGTTAATTTCAATTAAAACATCAAAGGAGTCACTTCCTGTCAGGAAGAAAATCACCTGGACTATCCTGAAATGTGTATGTGAGAAAAGTAACCACAGACAGAGCCTCCTGGATATGCTGTGCTGCTCCAGTGATGGCTGGAATGGTGGCTAGCCACCATTTAGAACTTTCTTGCAGCATAACAGAAAGACAATTACAGAGCAGGACACTCAAACTGGGCTATAAGGAGCCATTACATGGTTCATATGTAATTCTCACTACATTTGAGATTCACTGGTATGGACAGCGTCAAGTGTATGCTTATTCTTAAAACAGGACATTACCAAAATTTTCTTCCCCATCTGCCCTAGGGAGCCTCCTGTTTGTAAGGGAGGGGACTGATCTTGCCTAACAGTCAGGCTTGGCATTTCAGGTGAAACCCCTCCTTCCCTTAGCGTAAAACAATAGGACTACCAGGGTTTGGTGGAGTAGTCACCCAGAAGTTCTTTGTTCTTTAAATAATAACCCCTCAAAAATATCTAATGTGGTAAAAATCAGATCTTCCCATCTGGGTCCCACATTTATGGTAGAAATGACCAAATCACAGTAACATCCATCTTTGGATCCTCACTGCCTGCTGTGTCTGACAAAGTACCATGTCTGATCCCAGGGGATGCCTGAGACTGCACCAAGAGCTGAACCCCATCCACACACACTGTTTTTCCTACACGTATACACTATGATAAAGTTTAATTTATAAATTAGGCAAAGTAAGATACTAACAACGACTAATAATAAAATGGAACAGCAATAACAATGCCCAACTTCATAGAAACGAAATTCTTCTTTGTTTTCTGGGTTATAAAGAGAGATTTTATTTAGAAAGAGCAAAGAGAAAGTTTGGAGCACTTCCAAGGACAGTTGGAAGTGGGGCCCTCTCATGAAGGAGAGAAGTCAGAGAGACCAGGAGATTCCCTTTCACCACAGATCTTTAACAACTTCATCATAGGATTTTTTTTTCCTTCCTTAAGTTAGAATATTCACCTTTTACTAAAAGGAAGCACTTTTTGGCTTCTCTTTGGCATCTGAATTTCTAGCATCACAACTTTTGTCCTTTGGTGCCATTTTATGGAGTAAAAGATTATGCAAACATGAGCACTGTGACACCGATACCATGACGTCTATACCATGACGTCTACACCATGATGGTCTCTGATAACTGAGAAGGCAACGAGGTGATTGATGCGTCGGTGGCATCACAGTGTGGCTACACTGGCCCAAGGAGGAATTCACATACTGGGCAGATGGAGTGGGACAGTGAGAGATTTCCTCACACTGCTCAGAAAGGCAGGAAATTTAAAACATATGAATTGTTTATTTCTGGAATTTCCATTTAATATTTTTTTAGAGTGCAGTTGACTACAGTTATGTGAAACCCTGGATAAAGATGATACCAAAATTTCGTTTTCCAGTAGGTACTTGGTCTTGGTGATTCAAAGAATGAATCCGCGGACCACAAATCAGTGGTAAGACAGGATTTATTTACAGAAAAGAATACAAAAACACCACAGCTCCTGGCAGGGGAGAAAACCCAAGTTGGGAGAGAAAAGCACTCTCTCTCTGTCTCCCTCTAGGCTCTTTGTCTAGGGGTATATATAGTCGCATGGGGTCCTCTGTAGTTACATTTAGCTGGGCTCAGTAGTTACATTTATCTTGTCTGGGTGGTGAATGAATGGCTACAATCCCTTTTATTCCAAGGCCTGGGAAACTTACATGAAATTGACCAGACCTAGGAAATGGGAATTCCCTGTTCAGCCATAAGTGTAAAGAGAGGGAAAACAAAGGTGCTGGTGTCTCCCCCAGCAGTTGTCTGGCCCCTCCGGCTAATGGAGCCTGCTGCGGGCAGTGGGGGTGGGGTAGGGTGGGAGGGGAGGGGGAGGGGTCTACCTCCTAGGGAGCTGGTTCCTCTGATTCCTGCTACCACACCAACACTGCCAAGGCGGAGGCAGCTGGTCCACCCTACCCAGCTCCATTGAGCTAGCTTGGACACCATTTGTCCTGTATCAAAGGGGGACGATTATAACAAGTTTTTGAAAAGCATTGGTCAAATATGTTAATAAATTACACTTTCCCTCCCAACATATTGGTTGAGCAAGTTCCTCATTCCGACTTTCCAGGTGCAACAGCCTGACCACTTACCCTGTATCACACGGCTAGTTTGGAGTACTATTTGCTTGGGTTAGAGGTGGAGTTTGCTGGCTCCTTGTGCACACCTGGATTCATTCTGTAAATTCTTGAGAACCTTCCTTTGGTTAACAGACTTGAAAACATGGGTGGTAAAGAAGCACAGAAAACAAACCAAAGTTGTAAATAGGGATCAACCTCTAAGCTGAAAGGGCCCAGCTAGGGGGTTTGCTCTAAGGGGAAAATTGCCTCTCAAAGCACCTCTCACCAACACCTCACCCCAGGCTTCGTCCTATTTGAATTTTCGGGGTTAGAAAATTTGTGAAGCAACAGGGACTAGTGATTTCTCCCAGTGTGATTTCCTTAGGCCTCCTATTTCTAAAAACATGTTTACCAGGAAATGCAATGAAACTCCTTCTGAAAGGGAGGTTTGTGATGGAGCAAACTTCAGAAAAGGAAGCATTTATTCAAAAAGCAATTTTCTTGGCCAGTCATGTTCTGTAAGCCTTTTTTCTCCCGGTGTTTCAGATATTGGTGTTTGAGCAAGAATGTTCTCTTTTAATCCTAGAGTGATGTCAACCTGCGGTACTCAGAACAAGGAGTGGGAAAGGCATATGGCCAATTTCTGCTTTCGTTTGAATCTCTTGAGCATTTTGTTTTATATTTGCTTCTACTATACATGGCTTCTGTTTTTCAAAGGCACCTTATGAAAACTTGGAAGGATAGTGCTGGCAAGATAACTCTCCCCAAGGAGAAAAAGTATCTCCCATGCAAGGAGCTAAGCAAACACACAACCACAGCACAAAACTAAGATTGCACAACTATAGACAAAGCCACAGAATCCTTCTCAGCACAATATTCCAGGTAGCAGCACCCGGGGTCTCAAGATAAAAACTATTTGGAGAAGCTAACCTGAGTGAGGACTTGATATAATCCAGGTCCCCAAGCATTGAAAGCTCATTTCTCTGCAGAACTAATTTAATTATACAACAAATATTAATATGTCTACCATGTGCAGGAACATTGTATTTATAGTGCAATGGTGAGCAAGCTGGACAACATTCAGTGCCTTTGGGAGGCTCATATTCCAGGAGAGGAGGTAGGCAATTAGCAAGTCATCAAACCTATTACTGCCTTGCCAGAGATTAACAGAGGAGGCTATATTGGACGAGATGGTCAGGGAAGACTGCTTAGAGGATGTGACAGTTAAGCTGAGAAGGATGGCAGACGCAAATGTCCTAAGGAATGAAGGAGGCATCTGTATGTTGTGTGCATTGGCTGAAGGCAAGTGATGGAAGCTGAGTGAGAACATCTCCAGAGAGAAGGTAAGAGATTAGGTGAAGAAGTAGGAGGTCTCATTTCCCTTTAGCACCAGAAGCATAAGTGCTAAAGGAGAAGAGGAAAGAAATGATTCATTACTTTAGACCACCCTTACTGAGCACCTACTTTGTGCTAGGCTCAGATAAAGATTTTCTTTAAATTGAGACTCAGGGAGCTGAATGTGGAGAGGCTAGCCCAGAACAGCTGGACCCAGCATTGTCTCTAAACATGGGTGATACCACTTTGGGGCTCAGTGTTTGTTTACTGGGTCTTTCACTCACCTTAGCATCAGGCCCTTCTAATAGTAAACTTTGCCCAGATAAACAGGTGAGCCACAAGCTATTTGCAAGGGTGGTGACTACCACAGAGCAGCAAGGATGCAGGCTGACCTAGCAAGCTTCTTTCTGAACGCTCAGCATATGTTTGGCAGAGCTAAAAGAGCTGCCCCAACACCATCCAGTCAGGTGCCTGGCACTGGTACCTATGTGTTGGCAGATGAAAAATGACTACTCTAAAATCTATATTCCAAGGGTATTCACCATTCATTGGATTGGTCACATTTTCTTCTTTTTATAAGACTCTGGTTACAAAACTGTGCCCTCTGAATCTGCTGCTCACCCATTGGAAGTAACATATCCTCTGCTGCCTACAAATCCAACTTTCGATGGAGCCATTCCAATGCCCTTCAAAAAACCTGGGCTGTGTGAGTTGCACAAACAAATTAGGAGTCAACCTTTTCCAAATGCCTCTCTCTATTTCATTTAAA
The DNA here is from genome assembly GCA_963574655.1 of Perodicticus potto. Lineage (NCBI taxonomy): Eukaryota > Metazoa > Chordata > Mammalia > Primates > Lorisidae > Perodicticus > Perodicticus potto. The sequence goes on along the minus strand of CAUYRH010035101.1, from coordinate 65,510 downwards.
AAGCTTCTTTAATGAAGACATAAAGCCTTGAATGCAACTGAAAGGCTATGCTTACCATGCATGACAGCAGATCTTTGTCACAGGGGATTTCAAATGCTTTAAAAAAAAAAAAAAAGCAGAATACTTAAAGGAAATGGAGACTTTCTTGTAATGGGTTCAACTGTTTAATTTATATACCGTGACTGACCATAACCCAGAAATCAGCACAAGCAACAGAGGTGCAAGGCAACTCCAAACACACACATACACACACATACATACACACACACACACAGAGTAAAAAATTAAAATGCAATGCCAGACATGTGACTATTTTGAAAAATCAGACGAACAAAGAGATACCCCCACCTTTCTCAGCTTCTCGTGGTGCATTTATCCTCTCCATTATGTATTGCTCAAGAGGTGTGGGAGGTATAGGCATAGGTACAGATAGATAGATGGATATGCCTTGATTTTTAAAAATTAGTATCTCTGATGTTATCACAAAAGCTGGAGATACTATTGTTGGGATTTATAATTTCATAAATGAAAAACTCATAAAAATCCCTTAAGAGCCCTAATCTTTTAATTAATCTCACTTCAGTGCTATTCAAGGGTTGGAGGAGTTACGTTGTCTGGGTTTTAAATGACAGAAGATAAAAACAATTTGAAAAAATTCTTATAATTTCAGGTCTCTACTTAAAAGTCCAGAAGCAAATATTTGAAAACTCCTTATTCCTAGAACCAGAGTTTGACACTGATCTTTCAAGCTGTCTAGCCTACACATCCATGTGACATTTGTATTCCTTCTGCCCTCCTGCTTGCCCCCAACGGGTACTTGTGTCCTGGCTTGAATGCTCAAGGAAAGAGGGTATTACTATGGTATTGCTCGATTTTTGGTGTGTATCAAAGTCATTAACATTTGAAAGTGATATTTTTACATTAACTTTATCAAGAGCTGGAGCTCAGACGTTTTAGGACAGTCCAATCCTTTACTGACAAGCTGTGTTGAGAGACCATTCCTTGGACCAGATAGGATATGGGACCTCAGGATCAGTCTAGCATTGCTGGTGAGAAAATATATTGGAGCAACCTCTTTGAAGTATAGTTTGGGATTCCCTCCTAAAGGACCCCATGATCTTTTGATACTACTCCCAAGCGTATACCTAAGAAAAATTCATGTATGAGAATATTCATAGAAGCACTAACTAAAATAGCAAGTATCTGGACATGACAACAGCCTGTCAAGTAACAGATGAATAAACTTGTGACAGAGTCACACAATGGAATATTATACAGTGAGCAAAACAAATGTTTGACAGTGATAGCCCATATAAAAAAATCTTAACAATCTATTATTAAGAGACTATTACTTCAAAGACAATAATGTTGCATGATACATTTTTATAAAGTTAAAAACAACTCAAAAAAACATGCATTTTAGGAATACATAGAGACACTTAAAAGTATATAAAAATAAGTCAACGCACGGTAACTGTGGGATTCGGGATGCTGGGAAACTCAGTGTGGAGGTGGTATGTGGGACTATCATATGGTTATCATTGGGATATCTTCAAAATTATAGCTTTTATTTTAGGTGATGGGTTTCCAGATCCTCATTAGTTAATAAACTAATTAAACTAGCAATTTTGATAACTAGAAAAGAAAAGCAGACCATGATGAAACACAAACAAAATGACCATCCTGGGGCAGCACATGAGATTGCAACATAGGGTGATTGCAATTTCTCTCGTGATGGAAATCCTGCTCCCATTCCAAGAACTTCCATAAGAATTACAACATAGTAGCATTTGCCATGTAAAAGCACTGAAGTTATTAATTGAATTCCAGATGTCTGAAATTGATATATCCCTTCACTGAATCCCCCCGGGACTATTTTGGGCATAGCACTTCACACAGGGATGCTGTTCTTAATTAAAACTGCTCTGCCTTAAGAACTTTGTGTGTGAGATAGTCATCTAAATGTTCTTCTCTCCATAAATGTGCTCTTCAGTCTTATTTCTGAAGCAAAAGTCATATCTAGATTTTAACAAACACGTCTGCAGTAATAACATAAATTTCACAGTTTTTCCACATTTCATATTCTCTTTCAGTCCTTTTATTTATTTTGACTCTCAATGCCAAGACTGTTTTAAGGGCTTTGTGGCTCTATCTCCATTTCTGCTGCCTGCTACTGGGGCAATAAACAGTATGCTGATTGCTATTTGAGTAGGAAACAGGACAGGAAGTTGAAAAAGTCATTAATTTCCAAGCTATTCTGCTACTTTCCCTCTTTTATTTTTGATTTTGGCAATAACTGACACCAGTTCATTGACATTAGACTGAAACCTAGTAGCCAGTTTATTAGTCCAGAATCTGTAAGTGTTTCTAATTGGTTCTGAGACTATGTCTACTAGATGCCAAAATGTTTTTTTTTTTTAAATCAGGCAAACTGATTTTTTGGCATCCCAGAAGCAAAACAACCCAATGATTAACTGTCCTTTCACTTTGCAAATGGTTATTTGGGCCTTGGGTGGAGAGATGGCTCATCAACTTAAAAGGGATGTCAGATTCAGGACTTGCCTTCAGCCAAAAGGCAGCTAAATCACGGGGAACAAATTACTACTCTGTGAAAAACGGAGAGCTCTTCCTGGCTGAAGGAGGGGTGCCCTCAGTCCCATGTTATGGATCTTTTTGCTCTAGGAAAGTGGAAACATCAAAGGATGGGAGCCTCCAAACAATGATGTTTTTATTCTAACACTATTATTATTATTAACGGAGCTCTAGTGAATGCCTGCTCTCTGCCTGGCACCGTGCTAAGTGCCAGGTACTACTGCTGGTACAAAGATGATCTCACTTAATCTTCATAAAAGCATCTACACCATGGTGCTATCATCTTCATTTTTGGAATAGGAGGTTAAGGCTCAGAGATGTGATCTTATAGCTCTGGCATTTGGATCCCCAAGGTCCTACCCTCTTGACCTGTATCCCCCCTCTCTTCATATAACAATATCTAACATTTCCTAAGCCATGGAGACTAAATTAAGGTATCTAAATGAAAGCATTTTTGCATCTAGAATCTTGTGTGATTAAGACTGGGATAGGCAGAGGCATAATATTATTATATCATTTTTAAAAAAGGAAACAAAGACCCAGGGAGGTTAAGTGAATTGCTTGAGTCTCCTACAGTTCTAGACTAAAAGCCTCAATGTTGCTGTACTAAAAACGATCCTCAATTAAGTATAACAGGGCTGGTCTGCATCTAGTTTCTGAATTAGTGTATCACAGCTAACTAAAGAAGCGTAAATTGAGAGCTCTCTTATTTAAAAGCAGAAATTGAATTCTAGGTAATGGGCAGTTACAACTAAGTCTCCTAATCCTCAACATGTAATGCTCCAGTGACAAGATACTGGTCCTTTCTATGACTTTCTTGACACAATAAGCCCTTACCATTTCACCCTCATCTCTCAACCCTGTGCATTCTGTTTCCATCCCATGTAATTAGGGGTCATACTTTGAACAACCTGCCTTGTCTCTCACTACCAGCCCTTTGCACATACTACTCTCTGCACACAGAATACATTTCTTCCCTGATCCCCCAAAGCTGGAATGGGTGGCTCTCCTAGGTTGCTCCCTTTCAGGACATATATATCTACCTTCCCAACTAAATTACAGGTTTCATGAAGGCAAAATCATGCCTATTAGCAAAACTCAATTTCTCTTTGGCCTTTAAAACATCAGTGTCTTATGGTTCAATGTAATACTTTAACAATGAGCTTATGAAACCAAAGGTAAGCACATAGGAGATGCTCACAGCGTACTTCCTGCCCAAATATACCAATCATAATAGACATTCAGAAGGATGACACCGTTATACCCATTCTCAGTCCTCAGATAAAGGTTCAATTATGTTCTCTAAACCATGTTGTTGTAATACTAAGGCAGAGACAGAGACATACACTGTGAAAGAGGCACAGAACAAAATAAGATTTCTTTATAGTCTTCATCAATCTGACAAGTTAACTATATATGTATTTTTAATTTTCCAATATTTTATTAGGCAATTTTTAAAACAAATGGTACAGTTGAAAGAGTTATACGATGATCAGCCATACACTCACTGCACACATTTCATAATTTTTTTCATCTTCATATGTAGGGAATTTTTTCATAGGGAGGCCACAAGTTTTGTGTCCCCTTATCACAATGACCCCAGATTCTTGTTGGGTGTGTTAAAGCAGATTTAGCTATAATAAATAAAACTTTTATAATCTAGGTAAAGAATTCAACCATGAGTGCCCCTAATCTTTTCCTCCTGGAAATGTAGTAATACTCATTCCTCTTACAAGAAAAGCTGACACACACACACAAATGCACACAGCTAGCACAAGGGCAAAGGGAAGATGTTCGTGCCTACACAGAAGTTTGCATCATACCCTTATGTGTGACCCATGATTAATGACAGTTTCAGTGTTTCAGAGGCTGGAAAACTACCAAGGAAACTGACCTCTGGTTGTTCCACAGCTAATCAGCTTGTGAAGGAAAAACTAGAGAGGAAACTGAAACAACAGGTTGGTATCCGAGGCTGTGCTCTGAAGTATGTTTCAGGAGGTCCATCAACCAGTGACTCACGGCAAAATCCTTTGAGCTGACCCTGCGGTGACAGCCCCACACCTTCCCTTGGGAGCTGACCCTGTGGTGACAGCCCCACCCCTTCCCTTGGGAAAGGTGGGCGTCTGCACCCCTCCATATAGAGACATGGCCTGCTGCCTGCTGGCTTCTGCCACGTTCCTTGTCATCCTGTGCATTCTTCTCCTTGGCTTCTTAATTGTATTTGTGCACAGGCTGTGTCCAATGGAGTTTTCCTTGCCTCTGCTCACTGCATATTACATTTTTAATCAGTATATATAATTACTTACCACAAGCTGCCAGGCCAGATTTTCTGAGCACTAGTCTAATTAACTTAAGCCTGATAATTATATTTTAGACACCATAGCAGTACATAAAGAATCTGCAGATTCTGCCACTGGCTTATTTGATTCCAATAACATGTTCTCTCAGAGAGTGGGTTAGTTTTGATTTTTCTTTTAAAAAAAATGGCCATCTGATCATTATTTTCATTTCAAAGTTTCCCCTGAAATAAAATCATTCTGTTATTTAAGACAGCTTCCCAAATGATTAGCAAAGATTAGACTGGACTAGTCCAATTCTGTGTATTTTTACACATCCCAATCTGTTTTTACTAATATAAACTCACACTGAGGTGAAATTAAAGTATAAAGAGTTCTGATGGTCAAAGGATAGAATCTTTGATGTTTCAACTGACCTATGCTTTGCCTTTTCTATTTCGATTTCCACAGGGGTTGATAAAAATGAGCGAAAGGAGAATTAAAAAAATAAACATAGAAAATGCCAATACTTGTAAGGAAGAAAGGGTCAGATGCTGGTTGAACTAGGGCTTGAAAAAAGCCCTAATTTATCTAGGACGTACTGTGTGCTGGGCACTGTTGTAAGCTCATGTAGATTATCTGATCTGATCATCCTAACCACCCTGAATGGTAGGTATGCACTATGAGTTGAACTGTGTACCCTCAATTTAATTGAAGCCCTAACCTCAGAATGTAATTTTGTTGGAAACAGGGTCTTCACAGAAGTAATCAAGTTAAAAGAGGGGCAATAGGGTGGACCCTAATCCCACATGACTGGTTTTCTCAAACAAAGGGAAAATGTGGGCACAGAGAACAGCCTTGCACACAAAGAGAACATTCTGTGAAGATGAAGGCAAAGGTTGGGGTGATAGGTCTACAAGGAGTGCCAAAGATTGCCAGCAAACCACCACCTTAGCTGGAGGTACAAAACACTTCCTTCCTACACAGCCCTTCTGACACTTGTCTCAGACTTTTAGTTTCCCAAATTTTTCCCAAATTCCCAGAGACAACAAATTTCTGTTTTCAAGCCAGGCAGGTCATGGTAGTTTGTTATCGCAGCCCTAGCTCGGAGTATAGTTTAGTATACTCCCCACTTACCGATGCCAAGGTTCAGAAAAGCTACATGATGTGTTCAAGGCTACACAGCTGCCGTGTGGCAGGGATGGCGTTCACAGCCAGGCCTTTTCAACTCCCAGGTTTAGGCGCTCAACCTCACCTCACGGCTGTGCCACACTGCTTTCCACAGGGCCGAGAGAATTGATAAAAGTCCCAGAAATGGCTGTGATCATTTTACTTCCACAGGAAGAGTCCAGCTTAGGTGACCCTTATTTGTCTGTTTGCATATAGCTTCTTTTATTTAAACAGACTGCTGCAAATACCTGCTTTCTATTAACATATTATTTTTGAGGAAAACAACACAGAATTTAAATTTTTCTTAGGGTGAGTTAGCTGTGTTAGTTTCTTCTCTTCCCCCCTCTAATGTAAGAGAAATAGGGGCCGCAATACCACTTCCCAATTATGAAAGGCATGGGGGAAACTCAATGAATAGAATTGCAGAAGAAAAAAATAGCAGGTAGGTTCTCCTAAAAAGCCACAATGGATAGAAAGAGCAAGAGAAACAATGAACCTGCTCTATCTAGAAAGGACACATCATGGAATAAGAATAATTCCAGGCAGCGAGATGCCTTAGGTCTAGGAGGGAAAGCAAAGGAAAAGAAGAGAAACAAAAATTAAGACACTTCTCCAAGCATGTCTCCTGGAATGAACCTGATAAAAAGCTTGATGCCAGGCAAAGGAAGATGCTCAGATCCACTTAGGCCACTGAGGGCCTATTATGTCTGGTGTGTACATGAGGGTAAAAGTATTCATCACTCCTACACACACACACACACACACACACACACACACACACACACACACACATCCAGAATCATTCGAAGTAAAAGCACTTTACAGAGGAGGGACAAGGGTTCTGAGCAGTGAAATAATGATTTCCAGGTCAACTACCTCTTTGGCCCAGCAAGTCACTGGCAAAGCCTACATAGAACAATGCCTAGGTAAAAAATTTCTCAGAAATTATTATAACAAGAAGGCAAAAGACCCCTGTCTATAGGTCCTCTGTTAATATTAGAAGATCTTGGGGTGGGGGTATTTGGGGAGCTTTGGAGTCAGTTGCCCAGAAGAACGCAGTAATATAACTGCAACTAGCTTGTGCATCGGCAACTCCAAATTCAGCCCTGTGGGGCCTCCTGTAGACGGGGAGGGCCAGAGCCCCTTTGCAAAGCTCAACCACAGATACTTACTTTGTAGGCGAAAATGAACCTACACAATGTCTTCGTTGTTCTGCTCTGATTTTTTCGTCTGAGAGTTTCCACTTGTAAAAATTTCCATCAGGCCCACAATTCACACATATCTTGATGGAATTCCAAATACTCTGTAAGGCCCTATCTTCGTTCCTGCAGTCAAAATACAGTAGTTGACATGCAGGCCGGGGACAGAGCGGTGACCACGCTTTAAGCCCTGCCTGCCCAGAGCTCATGGCCCTGCTGCGTGATCCAGAAAATAAGCAGGCCCAGAAAGTGCTGCGATGAAGGAATCATGGGCAATGGTGGGAGTCACAGAAGGCAGGTGGGTGCCTAATCCAGAGAGGGGTCCAAAAATCCTCGTGCCCTCTCTGCCTTTACAATGTCACAAAACTCCAAGACACTATATGAGTTCTATTTTAACTGCTTGCGTCCTCTACTTCACATACTCAAAACATTTTTTATCCTGCTTAGGGCATTTTCCCCCACTGTTCTTTTCTTAGCTAGCCCCTTCTCATCCTTTGGGTCTCCCTTCAAGAAGCCTTACAGGAGAGCCTAATCGCCTTCCCCAGTGACACCTTAATGTGCCCCCCTCCCCGGGGCAGGCTGCAGCCTTGCCATTTCCAGTGTGGATCACAGACCAGCATCAACTGGCAGCTTTTTAAAAATGCAGAGCTTTAGCTGCCATCCCCTCCCCTCCCCTGCCTAGGTGACTCCTGAGTACTTTAAAGCTGCCTTGACCAATACATCAGTCACCAGCCCCACATGACTACTGAACGCTTGAAACACGGCTGGTCTGAAGTGAGAGGTAAGTGGAAAACACCCACTGGATTTAGAAGACTTAGTGTGAAAAAGAATGTAAAACATCTTGTTAATAAATATTTACTTTCTTGTTAATAGTTACTTTGCTGTTGATAATATTTTGGATATTTTGGGTTAAATAAAATATATTATTAATACTTTTGTCTGTTTCTAACATGGCTACTATAAAACCGTAATGACACGTGTGCCTCACATTATACTTACTTCGGTCAGGGCTGTTTTCAGATGTGTGAGGTCTAGGATGATCATCAAGAACAGGCATTGGTAAACCACAGCCATTGGTGAGATGGGGCCCGGGTGAACTTTTACTGAAACGTAGTCACACTCACTCACTAGTTTACTTACCGTAGATGGCAGCTGTCTTGCTACATCAGCCAAGTTGAGCATTTGCAACAGAAATGGAATGACCCGCAGGCCCTAAAATATTTACAAACTGGCTCTTTTCAGAAGAAGTAATCTGAACCCTAGTCAAGAGCATTAGTTCCAGAATGGACTGTTTGCCTTAAAATCATGTCTCTGCCACTTTTCAGCACAGGAGGTTGGGCAAGACACCTCATGTCTCTGTGCCTCAATATCTGTGTCTGAAAACAGAGGATAAGAGTTCCTACTTTACAGAGTTGTTATCAAGATTAAATGAGTTGAGACAGTCTCACTTTTTCTCCCCCAGTAGCTCACAGCTCACAGCAACTTCCAACTCCTGGGCTCAAGCGATTGTCTTGCCTCAGCCTCCAGAGTAGCTGGGATTACTGGTGCCTGCCACTACATTTGTAGTGCTCAGGCTGGTCTCAAACTCGTGAGCCTGGGCGATCTGCCCACCTCGGCCTCCTAAAGTGCTGGGATTACAGGCGTGAGCCATCACTCCTGACTGTAAAATTCTTTAGTGTCTCACATACAGTAATTCCTCGATAAACATTACCTACAATTACTTTTACTGCTAGCAATGATCACAAATTAGAATTGCACTTTTTTGCTTTGTCTTTTTTCCTTCTCTCCCCCAGACTAAAAACCCTGAAGAAGCAGAGAAATCTGTCTCATTCCAGCTGTTTAACTGAGCATAACTGTTGGCCTCCAGTGGAGATTCAATAAATACTTTTGAATGAATGAGCTACAGAGGCGGGAAGTAATTTGCCAAAAGCTACATGGCCAGGACTTGAATGTGGTTCTGTCTGCTCCCCAACTCTCATCCTCCCTTGCTACACCACGTGTGTCTATAGACCAGCAGGATCAGCATCAGTTGGGAGCTTGTTAGAAATGCAGGCACTTAGGCACCATCCCAGTCCTACTGAAGCAAAAACTGTTTTAACAAGGTCTCCAAGACATGCACAAGCATAAGAGTAAAGTTTGAGAAGCACCGCTCTAGGCTGCAATTCCAAGACTCATGTGCTTATTCATTCAACAAGTAATTAATTATAGCATCAATCTTCATGCTGAACATTCTGTTTGGACCCCCTAATTCCAGAGCTGATTGGTTCTACTCACCCCATAAGGGCTCAGGGGTACTTAGGGTCTGCGGCAAGTATCCATGCACTGTGTCAGAAATGCCCTTTCTCCCACTGGGTTCAAACCACGGCAATACTGGGGTGACCTCTCTGCACAAATCTGTTTGGCATTCTACACCAGCCGCTAGCGATAAGGCCACAGGTTCCAACAGAAGCAGAGGGTCGGAAAATCCACTCGTAAATAATTTCCCCCCAGTGCCCACCTCCACGAATTGGTTCTCCTATGCATTTTACACACCAGCGATTGCACCACAAAAACACACAATCCATTCCCAAGCTTAATAGCTCAGGCACTTTCCTTTTTGATTTTACAAATGAAAGCAAATCATCTCCTCCTAATATTACAAACCAATTAAAGTTTTCCTCACACTGTTTTTTTTTTTTGTCCCACTTGTTACCTGACTCAAAGACCCTTCATTCTTTGCCTGTTTTCTTAGAAATTGTCCCTTATGTGGCTCTTATGTGAGATGACAGTGTTTAAAATTAGCACAAAATCTTAACAACGGTTTCCCATTTGTCACAGCCAGAAGTTTCAAATCGTGGTCATCAGATGAACACTTTAAGTTAGAAAAAGACTGATTAGCATAATTCTTACAGATCTGAACTCTAAACTTACAGATGGCCTCTGTGAGGATTGATGGTGCATAAAGGAGATTAGGATAAATCTAATTACAGAGGGGGTGTTCTCGTTCCTCAAGTGGTGAGCGATGGAGAAGTAGTGATGGACAGAGAGATGGATATAAGGAAGCCCCATGAAAGTCTTTTTGACTCTCATTCCCCGTGATGGAACACATTATCCCATTAATGTTTCTGTGAGCTCACGCAGACACAGTTTGGTGCTGTGATCTCGAAAATGAATTTGAATCGCCTGTCCAGCTCTTTGCATGTGTCCACGGGATTTAAATGAGGCCAACACACCCTGCATGTCTGCTGAGACGTCATCCTTGCACATGGGCTGGAAGCATCCTGCTTTGGGAATGGGCCTTCCTCCTGGCTGGTTTACAAACAGCACCCAGAGCCCCCCACCTTTCCTGCTCCCACAGAATCTCCCCTGCACCGAGCTGCTGGTGCACATGTTTCAAGCATAACCACACATAGTGCTGCTTTTGCCCACCAGGGCCTACTTCTCTCCACCTTCATGTGGTCACTGTCACACCCTGACTAGGAACTAAAGGGCAGGGTTCAGGGGAAAAAAAGTAGCAAGATAGAGCCTATGACTTAGTCATAGAGATGTGATGTAAGTAATAACAAGGGACATTTCACAGCTAGATGTAAGATAAGGGCCTGACTGGCTCCACCAGCTCAGAGAACAGAGTCAGTGATGGACCATCAAGGAAAAGCCAGGGCAAGAGGTGAGACTTCTGTGGAATTTGCAGAAAGGCCCATTTCTGCCATGTGTGACCATGACAGCATCCCCGGTGGTCTGCTTGCTTCTACTCTTGAGCTCTTGTGGTCCAGCAACATGTTAGGGTGAAGATCAGACCGTGTGATTCTCCCTCCAGTAGCAATCAAAGCACGCTTTTATGGAGCACTCACTGTGCTCAGCGCCCATCTCACTTAATCTTCACAACAGCCCTGTGTGGTAGGTACTGGTACCATCCCTATACTACAGAGGGGTAAACTGAGGCACAAAGTGGCATCCTGGCCCAGTAAGTAGCAGACTTTATTGACAAATTCAGGTACCCTGACTCCTGAGCTCAGAAGCTTAACCCCTACATTCCTGTTCATGTTTGTTCCATGCCCCCCGTCACACATGGAGTGAAATCTAAACTCTTCTCTGACTTTTCCTCGCTCCCACACTCAAAGGGGCAGCCACATTCTCCAAGTACCCCAATCCTGGTCCAGTCCATTTTGCATTTGTATTAGCCTCTATTGCTTATAAAGTTTTCCCTCCTCCTATACTCAACTTAGGAACAACAGAGTGTCCCAGGCTTGATTCGCAACTCTGTCACTTTCTTTTGCTCCTTTTCCTGCCCAGAGGATCCCATTCAAGGCCATGGCTTTAAACACTACCTCTCAGGATTCATAAATGTATGTTCCTAGCCTGGAACTGTCTAATGAGTTCCAAGCATGCACATATCCAGTGGCCATCTGATCATTTCTCTTGCATGAGTAGTGGACACTGTATATTTATTATAACCCCAAGAGAAGCCCTGACTTGTAACTCCCCCACCCAACTTCAGTCTTTCCATAAGTAACACTCACTGTCATCCAGCTGCTTACTCAGGCCAGAGCCAGGAATCCCTCTTAATTTTGGAGCTTTCACATTGAACTCTGTCAACAAATTCTACCTGCTGTATTTCCAAGACACAACTCCAAATGGCCTATTTTTCTCCACCTTCACTGAGAAATGTTTCCTAACTCAAACCACTGTGATAGCTTTGTGTGCACCTGCACTTCCTTCCAACCCAGACAGAGTGAACTTCTTAAAACTTAGACCACGGTGTTCCCTTACCTAAACCCTTAATCTCCAATTTCACATACGACTAGGACCTCTAGGCCACTGCCTGTCTCTGCCTGCTCACCAATGCTCAGGCACATTGGCCTCCTTTTTGTTTCCTGAACCTACCACGTTCCTCCAGTTCATAGGGCTTTTGCCAACCCTATTCCTTCAGCTTGGAAAACTCTCTGCCCTGGGTTTCCCCAAGCTAAACCTCTTGTCATTTAGTTATCAGTGGAAATGTTTCCTGCTGGGTGAGGCCTTTTCCAACCTCTCTATCCAAATTCATCTGCTCCTACACAAATACTGTCATCATAGTACCCTATTTTATTTCCTTATCACTATCTGAGATAACATTTATTTGTGTTTACTTGTTTTTGATTGTCCTTGCACTTGACTAATCCCTCTTTGAAGACCTGGGCCTAATCACCACTATATATCTCAGTGCCTGGAACTTTATCAGGGGTCCATTAGTATCTGCTGAATGAAGAACATCATTTGTTCTTCAAATGAGCATGGAGGAGGTAAGTCTGAAGACAGGTGCTAATACTGGGACTTCAATCCCATGTCAGTGGGATGGAGAAGGGATAAAGAACAAAGTGAAGGAGACTTCCAGAGAGTGGGAGAAAGTCTAAAGTCTTTCATTTGTTGAGTGACCATGACCCTTTAGGCCAGTGTGTCTCAACCTTCCTAATGCTGCAACCCTTTAATACAGTTAAGAGGTTGCGAACCACAGGTTGAGAACAACTGCTTTAGGCCCTGGAAGCATATAGATGAACAAAACAACCAGGGCCCCAAGCTGCCAAGAGCTTGAATTATAGGATGTTGTTTAAACCTTTCTTCTCCACTTTAGGATAGGGCAATGGTAAGAAATAGTTCTTCTATAAAGGGCCAGACAGTAACTACTTTTAGCTCTACAAGCCATATTGTATGTGTCTCAAAGACTCTGCCATTGTAGTGTGAAATCAGCCATAGACAGTATGAAATCATTGCTGTATTCTTATAAAACTTTATTTACAAAAATAAGCAGCAAAGCCAACTTGACAAATGGGCCATGAACAACCCTTGGGATAGTCTTCTTTTACAGGAAGTTCTTTAGGCCTAATATACAAAGAAGTAGGCTTTGAATCAAAAGAATCTTAAGGGTCTTGTGGAGACAAATACAGGTTTATTATTTGCCCTAAACTCTCTCTAAAGCTCTTAGAAGACAGTGGGTAGACTTGGAGCTAAAGACCTGAGGTTCTTTTTAGTCTTTTGTTTTAATCCTTCCCACTGATCAATTAGCTTTTGGAAGAAACCTCAGAAACCTCACAATTGCATGGAGTTGAATATACTTAATTTGAAAAATATCTAATTCAGCATGGCTAATGCATATGGCAGCTGGTGGGCACTCTTGGTAACTTGCACTGACTTAATGTTAAGCTAGTAGTTTGGCATCACACTGACTTCAGCAGGGGAAGAAAGCCATGTCCAACTTTGTAGCCTCTATGAAACATTTGCCATTGAGTTGTTGGCTCATTAACTTGGACATAAGAAAGGCTTTCGAGAAAGAAGACGTCATTGTTATGTGCCATTCTTGCACTGGGGTGTTTTTGGAAACAACCACTGTGATCAGAAAGGTAAATATTGTTAAGGGAAGAGAGATAGTTGTTCTGGACAGGCATCAAGGGCCAAGTTCCAAGAAGCTTTAGCCAACAGAATCAAACCTTCATGCACATAAACTATTCCTAGGCTTTCTCCATGAGTTGCCTTTGTGGAGGTTGTCTTCCTGGTTTTCAGAGAACCTTCACTTAGAATATAGAGCTGAGATAATTTATCCTATGTGCTATATTAGCTCCATCATCATTTATATGAATAAGTCTTTTAGTTACATGAGATAGGCATAAAAGTTTTGTAAGACTTCTTCTCTTTATGAAAACACCATTTTTTTAAGACACCAGTTTCTTTTATATACAAACTAAGTTAGACTCTCTGAATATGCAGTAATCATTAATATAGAACAACAAAAGCAAGGTTTACCTTGCTTCCATATGAAGACCTCCATAAGTCAGTGCCTCTCTCCATTCCCCCAGGACCACCTCCCTATTTCCTTTCTGATATATTACAATATATCAGAACTTGATGTGAAGTGGACAACAGGGCGAGTGACCATTGCTTGGCAAATGGAGAACACACTGTTTAGCTCATTGCCATGCTCCCAGTGCCTAGCAGTGTACAATAAATGGATGGCAAATAAACAAATGCTGAGAACATTCCCATCCCAAGAGAAGAGAAAGACTCTGAAGTTGAGGCTCCAGGGAAATGTAGGTACATCTCTTATGGAGAAGAATAAACCTACGTCTGCGAAACTACTGCCAGGCAACAGGCAGGAGAAAGCCGGGGGGCAGCATCCTGCTGCTTAGTTGCAGTTTCAGGAAAGTCAGTTCTACCCTTCTTTCCATAGAAATGGGCATCACCTATGTATCTCTGTGCATGCACCTTTTACCTGCCATGTCGCTGGATTTTCTCAGCCTCCTGAAAAGTGGGTATTTTTGATCCATATTGTAAAGACATCTTAAAAAAAAAAAAAGACATCTTAGCTCCTCAAATGCGGATAGCACTACTCACATTGAAATGCTATGGTGAGAACTCACCAAGGCACACTGCAGGTACAATGCTTATTCAGCACATGGTTTGACTTGTAAGAATTTAATGAGTAATGGTGACTGGTATTGCATGTGCTGTTTCTTTGTTCTTATTAAAGATGAAGAAGTATAAGAGTCTCAGTGGGTTGTAGTGACCAGCCCCCAAGCTGTAAAATGTGTCACAGTGGGCTTTGCCTGTTCCCTCTTTACTTACAGGGAGGGATCAGGCCAGCACACTGGCTCCATCTCCCTCTACTCTACCTTCTTATCTTTAGTCCCAAGGAGTTCCAGAATGCTATGGACTGAATATGAGTCTCCTCCCTCCCCAAATTTATAGTTAAAACCCAAATCCCAAGTTACAGCATTTGGTGTTGGGACTTTGGGGAGGTAATTAAGGTTAGATGAAGTTGTGAGGGTGGAGTCCTGATGAAGATGGAGTCCCCACAGTGGGATTCGTACCCTGGTAAGGAGATGAAGGAACCAGAGCTTTTCCTCTCTGCTACATGTGGATACAGTGAGAAGGCAGCCATGTGTGAGCCAGGAACAGGGCCCTCACCAGTATCCTGACCATGTTAGCACCCTGCTCTCAGACTACCGGCCTGCAGAACCATGAGAAATAAATGTGTTGTTTAAGCCACCCAGCTTATGATAGTCTGTTACGGCAGCCCAATCCAAGACACAAAGATCTGCCTTAAGATGGCTAAAAATTCTCCTTTAAGTGCCTTAAGAGGATTAGAAAATAGGTTATATACTTATTTTATTTTCTATGCTAGGCCCCTATGATACAATATAAAGATAATTATTTGTATTATAAACTAGAACAAAGATCTTAAATAAAAGTCTTTCCTACACTGGATAGATGTTGATATTGACTAAGTCAATTTCCCTCTTTCCAGGTAAGAATGGTTAGGATCTTAAAGGCTTGAGTGGGCCTCATTCTCTGCAGAATGAGCAGGCCTGACCTGTAATGATACTGTAACAAGGCCCTTGCCATAGGTCCCAACCACACAGACAGAAGTCTTCCAAATGTATATGTATCTTTGGCATAAGAGCATTGCTAGGCCCATGATTAACAAGCCAGAAAGGCCATGGCACTTGGAAGAGGGGATGAGGCATTTCAGAAATATAAGTCCAAGTGCATTTATGAGCTGAATGCATCCCTCAGCCTGCTTAGCTGTGCTACGTCATTCATAAACCAGGGATTAAGTCAATTCTCATTTCAGCTTTTTATTTCACCTTTAAGCAACCCCTAAGGTTTCCAGAAGAATTTTGTTTGACCTTTAGCTAAAGTTCAACCTCTACCAAGATACAAATTTTGGGTGGTCCCTGGGTGATCACTTAAGACAGATTTTGCTATAATTCAAGGAAAGGATAATCCCTGGCCTAAGAGTTCACAAATGAAGGATTCCCAGTGGTTTCAGAGATGGCAATGTTATGGATTTCATCCTGCTAATGAATTTTGGTGATATTTTCATTGTGTAACATTGATCACTGATGTCAGCCTGGATGCATTTGCTGGATATTGAACCCAGGGCATTTCTGTACCTCCACCTGGTCCCGAGGATTATCTCAGTGTTACCTTGTACTGTAGGCCCTGGAAAAAAGATGCGGTCATGGGACAGGGGACCTTTGCAAGTTGTCATTTACTTCCAAAGTTACGATAGCAATATCAAACCTATCACTGTGACTCTGGTGCCCAAGCAAGTAGGAGTTCTTTGCTATCAGCACATATGCTCTAGATGTGCATCTGTCTAACTGCTAACCTTCACAGGACCCCTCAGCAGCACTGGGAGAGGGAATGTGGAGGGGAGCAATGGACAGTGACACAGACTCTTTCGGTTTACAGTAAAGAATGGACTTTTGAAGGTGTCTGCTTCTTCCATAACCTGACTTGTCTACTGGATCTGCTTGATTCTTAAGGAAGTATATGAAAATCTCTCTGTATGTATTTCATCAAAGGGCTTTTCCTTGATTATGTAGGTAGCTTCTGGGTTGTGGCATCCCTATCATAAAGACAGAGTTGCTCCTGTCTATAAAAGTGAAAACAGAGCTCTCTGTTGGCATGAAAGTCAATTCATTTCTACCTGCAAACTCTACATCCCTTAAATAAAGAGAAACTCAGTGTTCACCTCACTATGAAACAGAACAGGGTGTTGGTACATGCCATTGCTTGAACTTCCCAAATGCCGTGTGAACCCTTTGGCCCCTCTTTCTCAGTATCTCAGGAGACTGGAAGCATGTTCATTTTAAAGGAAGGGCTCCTAGCATCCTGCAGAAAGCTCACTCCCATGATGCATTGGAGTTGGCCTCTCCTATTCTCTTTCCTATTGATCAGCATACCTCAGGCTATTAGGTTTATTAATTAAATGATAATTGGTAGGGGTGAGTATACAAGGAGATGAATGTCTCACAAATAGACTCCAAGCTTGCAGGCAGGAGCCACGCAGTGATTTATAAAGTGTTTATCTTTCTGGCTTTTTTTTCCCCCTCAGGAAAAAGTAATCATTGCTATCATCATGTGAAAACAGAGATGCTTATTTTCTGGGCAGACTTGGAAACCAGCCAAGACAGGATGAATATTGCTGGAATTTCTACACACCTGCTGCAGTACCACGGGCTGAGTTACTTGCCCCACAAATGCACTTTATCTGCTCAGGAAGAGTCACCTCAAAGCCTCTTCTCTCCAGCAGAGCCCTAGGTGTCGGGGGAGAAGGGGGCTAGTATGGGGCTGCTGCCTCTTCTGATTGGCTGCATATATGACTATGATCCCAGAATACCCAGAGAAACTTACACTTCTCCACTCTCATCCTCTTGCTCCCTCACACACCTATAATAATACACATTTTCTTAAAAGCAAATAATAGTGTCTTGATAGCAGCACTTGCCCCACCATGGCCCTTTACCAGGCACTTTCTGACATCCCCAACTTTTTGACAGGATTTCTCGACTTCAGCCTATATAGAGGTTTTGGATCAGATTGTTCTTTTTTTTGGGTGGGGGGTGTCCCGCCCATTGTAGGATGTTTACCAGTATCCTTGGTGTTTACCCACTTGGTGTGACTAGCACACTTCTCCTCTCCCACCTTCATATATAACATCCACAGACATTTGTAAATGATGCCAAATGTCCTCTGAGGAAACCAATTTGCATTCCAGTTAAAAACAATACCTTAAGACAAGCAGAAAATGATAGGAGAATCTGAGACCTCCTCTGACCCTAGAAGGAACCAAGGGGTGTTATATCATTATCAGTTCACAGGCCTGGCTTGCAGATCTTATATCTGAGAATCTGAATGAACCAGAGAAGGGGTGGTGGGGAGGGGAGCGGGGACCCTCTCTCCCACTTAGTAGACTGTACTTTTCAATTAAGGCCAGTATGATACTTCAGGATTCTTGGCCAAACAATGATGAATTGGACTGACCTAGAGTGATCAACTGTAAGCCATGTCATTCAGAAAACACCTACCATATCCCTCATTTAATCAATCAGAAGACTTGATAGATTCTCCCTTACTCCCTTTTCACAGCCATTCTCCCTAGTTTTTGCCAACATTTTCTTCCCCTACTCCTCGATAGCCTCTCTTTTCCCATCTTCTAGTCTAGATTCTTCCTACCCATCCTTCCTCTGCAGGAGAGTGGTCTTTTTGAAATACAAATAAGACAGTGTTATCTAGCCATCTGCTCACTTCCTTGGCTTTCCATCCTCTTAGAATAAAATCCAAACTCCTTAACTAGGCCTGCAAAGCTAGACACTGCCTTTGTCCCTCCCTGACTTACAAGTTTCTGTTCCAACTACACTGGACCATTCTGGATTCTTCCCAGAGTGTGAGCCATACATCTAGGCAGACACAGAAGGTGGTTTCTGGTAGTACTCAGTCATGACCTGAGAGAATGTTGAATCACACAGTGATTATTTAGGTTCAGTGCCCTTTTTCTCCTTGAGCTCTCTCCTAGAGGATGTCTAGTTTGCTGTTCCTTTGTCCCTTACACTGCACTAAGGCTTATTGATAACCTTTTTGAGCCAGAAACAAACACACCTCAGGCTTCAACAACAGAATCCAGTTGAACCTTAATAGCACTATTTTATTTTTCGTTGTACTTGCTTTTACAGTTGCCTCCTATTTTATGGCATGCAATACTGGTTTTCTATTATAATAGTGATACAATCTTTTTTTTTTTTTTTTGCAACGAATGTATGTATTCAGGTAGAAAAAGAAAGTTGACGGGAAGAAAAATAAATAATAGTAGTAGTTTCTAGACAAGGTGAAAAACCAGGATTAATGCTTAATATTTTAGGAACAAAGAATTCCTTGGATTTGCACTATGCTCTCATTTTGCAGACATAATTGCCCATCCCTCAGCCAGGCTAACAAGTTGTAGTGGGCAGGAGTGGGAGACTTTGAATTATTCCTTGTAATCTCACATGCATTCTTTGAAATTTGGTGTGGATATCACTGCACCAAAATCAGAGTCAGTGCCCGACCCGTGTGCTCTCCCAGCACTTTTAAACATCTACCTCACAGGCTCTCTTATAGCTCCTGCCAGCTCTGGGATCATGTTTGTTCTGCCCACTGTTGTTGCCACAATGTCTAGCAAGGAGAATGTAGAGTATAAAATACCATGTAAATACATCTTAGTTGGATGAATGAAATGGAGCAAAGGAGAAAAAAGGTCTGGGCCATGTAAGAAGAAAAAGGCAGAATGACCATATAATCTGTGTCAATGAAAGAACTACTCTGCCCCTCCCAGGAAGACAGAGACAAAAGAGTTGATGAAGAGAATTAGTTGGGGCACAGCTTCCATTTCCCACTTCTACACCAGAAGTTGACCTTCAACAACAGCCTAGGAAACACTCTTGTGCAGCTTGGCCCAGCTGGGTCTTGTGTGCAATCAGAGAACACAGCAAAGCACACAGAAACTGGCAAGACCGAAGCTTGCTTGTCCCTCCTTTTTCTTTCTACCTGGAGCTTTACCTTTACAGATTTGCAGCACTTGAAAGTATGTTTCCCTAGCTATTTCTGAATTGTAACAATTTCTTTTTTTCTACTGACAAAATCTGAAACTTAGCCGGAAGCACTTTCTTGCCAGGGAGAGAACTGTATCAGACGTGTGATGTGTGATAAAATGCTACGGTAATGTGGACTAATGCTTTGAAATGTTGCCGGGTGAGCATGCATGCAGAATGATTGAAACCACCTACAAATGCAAATGGTAGCTCTGTGGCTCATCTGTAACCTCAGTGTAGGAAAACCGTGATATTCTTTTCCCTCCTTTGCAATTTGCACAGCCTCTTGTTGGAAACTACAGAGATTACACTATTGAAAGTAACTGCCATATTTACTCAATGCACATTTTTTTTTGTCTAATACAGTCTCCCCATGTAGCCATCTATCTTGTGAGGTTCTGGTCCTGTGCATGCTGCTATGAGTGCCTCATTAAAGGAGTTGAGGTGCCAAACTCAAACTCTGTATGAGAGGGTGTGCAGGCCACTTTTGCATTGCTGAAAATGACATCTACTTAGTCCATCTTAGAAATAAAGGCTGTATGATTGAACAGAATTCAACATACCCCTACATGCTTCTCAATGGTGAATTCAATAGGAATTATCAGGGGGCAGTCTGAAATACTGGAAGAGCCAAAATTGTTGGGTGTTTACTGTGTATCAGGCATTTTTATCTTTTTTAAAGGGAAACTTCATAATATACTATCCAATAAATAGTATCATCTTCATTTTAACATTGAGAAAACAGAGAGTCAGAAATTTGCTCAAGATCTCACTGATATTAAGTGACCCATCAGAGACTTCATCACAGGTCTGCATGACTCTGAAGGCTGGATTCTTTCCATGACAAACAATGTCTAGCTAAGTCAGCACCTTCCTCTAAGTTGTGGCTAAACTTGCATTATTCACGGCCTTTCAGCATTATTTATTGGTATTCATGTACCCATTACTAGCAAGATGCATGTACCAAGGGGAAGGCATTCAATCATGAAGAATCAGTAGCCTAAATGTGAAATTTGTCACAGATATCAGAACACCAAGGGGCAGGGGGGACAGTACATTTTAAAGCCATCTGCTTCTTAATGACAATTGAAACCTCATTTTCTTTTCCTTCAAAGAGAACAAGAGGATTTATTCAGTGATGCCTTGATTAGCATGATTGCTTTATGATAATAGTTGTTACTATAGATTAGGTACTTACCATAGACCAGGAGTCATGGGAAACACTTTGTAAGAAGGATACCATAATCCTTACAACCCAGTAATGCAGGTATCACTACCATTAGCCCCACTGGATAAATACAAAAACTGAGGCTTAGAACTTCAGTATTTTACCAAGGTCGGTCAGCTCAGTTGGGATCCAAACCTGGGTCTGTCTGGCTCTGAAGTCACGTTCTTACCCTCTATATCACCTATAGAACTTTTCTAGCTACCATCTATGTGTTAGGCAAATAAGGAGATCATTTTAACTGGGAGTGAAAATTAGAAATCAGGGCCAGGCATGGTGGCTCACACCTATAATCCTAGCACTCCAGGAGGCCGAGGTGAGTGGATTGCTTGAACTCAGGAGTTCAAGACCAGCCAAAGCTAAAGAGTGAGACCTGGTCTGTACCAAAAATAGAAAAACTAGGTGGGTGTTGTGGGGGCACGTGTAGTCCCAGCTACTTGGGAGGCTGAGGCAAAAGGATTTGCTTGAGTCCAAAGAGTCTGAGGTTGCTGTCAGCTATGATCACTGTATCTAGGGCAACTGAGTGAGATTCTGTCTCAAAAATAAATAAATAAAAATAGAAAATAAACAGAAAATTATAAATTCCTGGGGAGGAATAACATACTGCTTTAGAAAGAGCCCTTATTTAAGAATAAGGAAGGCTGGTTACTCATCCCCTCCACAGCTCACCCTTCTAATCTGCAAACTGATGATACCAAAGGACATACTGTGTAAGCGCCCTTCCTGTCCTAACATTCTGTTGTTGCAGTTGTCATTGTTGCTTTAGCTGGCCTGGACTGGGTTCAAACCCACCAGCCTGGGTGTACTGGGTGTATGTGGCCGGTGCCCTACCCACTGAGCTATGGGCCCCACCCTGTGCTATAACATTCTGTAATAATTGTTTTCTTTTTCTTTCTTTACTGTGCTTTTTTTTTTTTTTTTTTTCCTGTCACTGGAGTACAGCAGTACAATCACGGTTCACTGCAACCTCAAACTCCCGGGCTCAAGCAATCCTCATGCCTCAGGCTCCTGAATAGATAGAACTACTGACACATGCCACTATAAAAACTAATACTTTTTCTTGCATAAGACTAATACTCTTTCTTTTTTAGTAAAGAAAGGATCGTGCATCTTTCCCAGAGTGGTCTAGAATTCCTGGTCTCAAGAGACTCTCCCTCCTCAGTTTCCCAAAGTGTTAACAGGGGTGAGCCACCACACATAGCCACATTCTGTAATTCCATTAAACACGTTTTCTCCTCTCTCATCATTTCTCCTGGGGTTTGAATTTCTCTCTTTCATGGCTAATAGAAGTGAAGTACATCTATGGTGAGGCTGCCCTTCTCTAGTGTCCTGTAATCATCTGAACATCCTGACTCGATGGAACCATTCTAACAGCTATCCCTATGGCTAGCCAGTCAACTCCCAAGAGCTTTCTAGAAATGCGAACACTATATCTAGGGCTATGAGTGCTTCCTCTCTCTTCTCATCCCCTTTCTGTTCTCCAGTCCTCCACCTTCAGATATTAAAATTGGCTTCCTTCCACCTCAGAACCTATGTGCATGCTGCCGCAGCTGCTCTTTCCCCTCCTCCTTGGGTCAGCTACCATCCTACCTTCAGATCTGAGCAGGAAAACTTGCCTGACCCTTGACTTCAGAGGCACTTTCATTCTAGATTATCCCTTTCCTTTAGAGTATGTCTTGGAATTGTTCCCTATTTGTCCAGCTGGGTCAGTGTCTAGGTCTTCCACTATACCTGCTCTCATATCCCAGCACCAGCCCAGGAGCTGGCTCAGAGGAGCCTCCCCAAACCTGTCAGAAGGGACGCATTAACCTGTCACACACAACTGCTTTCTCTTGATGAGACATAAGAAAGGAAGATGGTAGCCAGTGTACAGTGTACAGAGTGAGATCTTGTCTCAATTCAGAAAGCAATGTCTCAGCATCATGTCCTTTGCTGAGCTAATTATTCTGTTTTTTCTCCATCTCCAAACAGCAAGTAATCTTGCAAATCAATGGCTGAGACCAAAGAGACTTATGAATGTTAAGAAGATTATACACATAAATGTACCAACTATGACAGCCATGCTAAGAAGAATAGTAATATTGCACTGAGTGCTAGTTTATCAACCTTTGCCACTTATAAAATTCACAGCCAATTTAATTAAAAATATAACAGCTCTGAAAGCTGCTAAAATGACTACAACAACAATCAATCATTTTGTAATAGTCTTGAAGATCCATTAGGGATGTTGCACCGCACGCCAACTTTTCTTAAGCCCAGATAGTAGGGGCATTTCATTTTGGGCAATTAATGTCACTGCTTTTAAAATATTGACTATCTATAAAGAAGAAAATACCAAACATCTTTATAACCCACATTTTTTAAGGTCAAAACTTGCTTAGAAAGGTGCTTTGAATTTATTTCTTATAAGGTGCACATTTCACATTCAGAAAATTAAAATGGTTTCTACTGACTAACGCATTTAATCATTTAGTTGATTTAATGAAAAACACTATGCAGTTTTCTCTTCTTGGTTGGTAAGATGAATACTTTCTGTTCATTAGCAATCAAACATCAGAGGAAGGTTTATATCTTATTCTCGCTTAACTCATTGCCTTTTATTTCAAAAAAAAATTCTAATAGAATTTAAATGGTATCTTTTAAATCACTTGGAATTTTTTCTCCTAGCAACTCACTTTGTCTTGTGGAAGACACATTGCTAGCCTGTGACACCAAGACATTTATTCCTGACTTCCTTTTCCAGTCTTTTTGGGGGATGCATGTATTTGGAGGACAAGGGTGGAGACTTCAGAAAAAATTGCGAGTCTTGTTTCCAGGGCCCGTAACCCATTAATACATCAGTGACAAAGTAGCATCCCTTGGAATTCTGTTAAGAAAGGCCCTTTGATTTATTAGAGGGATTTTATGAGCTACCTGGGAATGTGAATCCATTAAAAATGTTAACTATTAGCATCTGGCTTTCATTGAATAAAGAATGGAAGTTACCGCATGAAAGTGACTCTACACAAATGTGACACTCCTCTCCCATCGCGCCCAAAGCTTTCCTTTATAAATGCACTTCATCACAGGGTGCCATCTGCAGTAGTAGTCTCATCTCTGTTACCCATTGTTATTTTCAAAAGCGTATAAATGAGCAGGTAAATTCCTCTCCCCTGGTAATGCTATAAGGGTGGATTCCTCAATGCAACCATTTTTTTCTGATCAGACTAGTTATGAAATTACATAATTTAATTATTAAAAAATAGAGTCAGTAGTGTAAAAGCAGCATCTCTAGCCATGCGTTGTGATGGGTACCTGTGGTCCCAGCTACTTGGGAGGCTGAGGCAAGAGAATCGCCTAAGCCCAAGAGCTGGAGGTTGCTGTGAGCTGTGATGTCACAGCACTCTATTGAGGGTGACAAAGTGAGACTCTGTCTCTAAATAAATAAATAAATAAATAAAATAAAAGCAGCATCTCTATACTTTCCTTGCTCCCATACCAAAAGCATGTTTTGAACCCCAAATGCTTCACAGGAGGAAATAATAAAAGGCAAATGATAGTATTTTTTACCAAGCATCAATACAATGTTTTAAGGACACTGGGCATAAAAATGAAAGAAAAATACTAAATCAAAAACACTAAATGAGTGAGGGTGAATTAACCATTTGGGCAGTACAAAAACACTGTAATACATTTTAAGGAGGTGTGTGATGAGCAAGCCATCTAAGTATAGCAATACAGGTTTCCTCAATACGTACTCTTTGTTTCAAGGTGTTTTTTGCTTCTCTTATGTATATGTATGTAAATGAATTAATCTGTCTTCCTCATTGTATTATTATTGATTTGTACCAAGAGGAGAAAACAAGAGCTTTGTTTTTATCTCAGAGAGTTGGGAAGTCTAAAACATGAGGAATCAGTGTGTTATAGCCTTAGTATAGTGATCTGCTCCCTCTAAGAACTGATAAGAAGGATAATTATTTTATTATTTGTTCAATCACTTGTCTCCCCCCTACACTGTAATATCCATAAGAGCTTGTCCGTCATCACAGTTCCAGCATTAACAAAGTTTCTGCTACATGGGTGGCAGATGCTAAGTAAACAGTTTTTGAATGAATGAATATTATTTTCTGAGGTTCTTTCTATTGGACCATGACCAAAGCAGGAGTAAACGTCAAGTCACACTCCTGCACAATTGTTGAATTTCTATTCACCCTTCAGGACTGCTCAAATGTCAGCCCCTCTGGGATACCATTCTTTGCTCAGGCACCATCAATATTTTTTACTTATCTCTCTGTATTTGAGTACCCAGTTTTTCTTTTGCCATCTCCTTTTCATGCAGTCCCTCTTTCACATTGAAAATCATCCTGTTCCTCATGAGGTTGACTCCCTTCCTAATGGGCCTCAGGGGTTGGTGGTTGGGTTGGTGGGTTCATGATCCAGATCTGGCTTGTTAGAGCACCCTTTCCCTCTGGATATGGTTATTGGTTTAGCAATGGGCAGGTAATTCTGATTGAGCCAGAGTATCCTGTATAAAGTTTTTATAAGCATTACTAGGAAAAAGCAATCTTTTTATTATAAGCAAGTAGGATGTGAGTCACAAGCTGCTGGTATTCATATGACCCTCTCTGCAGAGAGGCTGCCTGAAAAATGTACAGAGACACAAAGCCCCTAATGGCATTTCTTGTGTTCCTGGATCCAGCCATGCCTGATCCAACATGTGCTAATAAATTCTTTATCCTTCCCTTAAGGCAGATTGAATTGAGTTTTTGTCACTTGGAAAAGGATCTCTTCATTTCCCTGTGCCATAGTCCATTGGACATGGGCTCCTGAGAATGTGGGTGATTAATTCCTGTCTCACCATTGCTAAGCATAGGTCTTGCCCTCGGTAAAAGCTATTGAATAAATAAAACAGCACAATTCTAAAGCAAGGACATTTCCACAGGGGTAAGAGTCTGGAGTGGAGGGGTAACACTGTCAACAGGAGCTATTTGGGGGACTATATATCTTTTGGATCAAACTCTCATAGAAGAAGGAAGAGATCATGTAGACATTAGAAAGCAGAGGCTCCAAGGTCAACCGAAAGAGAGGGAGTGGCATTCAGCCAGCCAAGGAAGCTCTTACAGCATCTCAGGATGACACAGTGGGAGCTGTGCAGCCACAAAATGCATTTCATATGTCTGCATTCCCACAGTGGCTGGGTCTTAATCATCATGACAGTATTTCTGCAGCAAATGGAATGAAAAATCCAGATGCTTTGGAAATGTTAAATTGTTAATAAGCCCCTTACAGCTTTGTTTCTTCTTTGAACTCCATGAATGGCTTTTGGTCACAGAATAGGTAAATTAAACCATCTCGGTTTGAGCTGGTAATTGAGGGCCTCTCAAAGGCTGCCTAGAAGAGAAGTTCTCACACCATGGGAGGAACAGATGCTACCAACTTTTGATTTTTTAAATGTAAAGCTTGGACATACCTGTCCCCACCCCCCCAAAAAATCAAGAACTCATGACTTGCCAACCTATTTGGAAGATGAGGATTTGGTGATCCAAAATGGTGAAAATCTGTACTAATACTAAGCTTAGAAATCATCCAGCCCTGGGGGTAAATCTCAGATTTGCCATTTCTTTTGGCTGGAAGACCTTGAACAGATAATGTCTAGGAACCCCGAACATTGTCATGTGTAAAACGGGACTATGCCACCTCTGCACAGAAATTTTGTGAAAATTGCTGATGTTAAGGAACTAGTCAGAATGTAGTACATAGTAAGAACTCAATGTTTGTCATCATGATGACAATAGTCCTGGTTGTTACGATAATTTTAAGTATCCATGCCAAACTTGGCATTGCCAAATGCCTTACTAGGTACAAATTAACATCTCTAATGTGTTTGTCTGCTCGTCATCATACTTGTCATTTATCCAGCCATCTTGTCAAATTCTTCCTTTGCTTCAGAGGTACTTATCCTTTTGGGGAGCCATGAACCCCCTTGAAAATCTGGTAAAAGCTAGGTGATGAGCCCCTCTGGAGCTTCTGTACCACCCTGCACATTTCATCTGACCCCCAACCCCCATTCCTGTAGCCTGCTGAGATGTGATTGCCCACTTTCTCGAGTCTCTGGTGGGAGACCAGGGACTGAATCTTCCCAGATAACCATTTTATTTCCCTTGCTTAACTCTATGCCTGCCAGAGAATAGGTGTTGAATATTCACTGAATGAATAAAAACAAAAATCGTAAAATCTTCCTGTGACGCTTTAAAAATTCACCTATGGTAAAGCTTTCCATCTAATTTGGGGGTCTGTGTGAGGATTCCAAGTAAGAACCTCTGTTTTAGCTGCTCATTGCAAATGCAGTAGGGGGATTTTCAGACAAAATAAAGAGGGAGCTATTCTACAGGCCAAAAGAATGTATAGATCAAGTGGCTATCTCAAGAGAGGAAGGATAAAGTTGGTATTGATCTTGCATTGTGTTACTGACGGAGGGAAAATTTGTCCCTCATTTTACCAAAGATGACAAGGAAAGCTAAGCCTTGTTCGAGATCACATAGCTAGTGGGGAAGAGAACGCCTCTTTACCTCCTGGCTTTCAGACCTCCTGGCTTTCAAAACAGAACGTTTCCCCTGTCCCCTTCCCCCACACTTTCCTCCTGAAGCTCAGTCCTTGTAAAAATTCAATAATGATTTCCTTCCAAGTATGGCCATAGGACAAATGAAGGAAATATAGGATTTACATGACTTTGGTCAAATTAAGGGACAGACCTTTACAAAAAAGAGTTCATTTAAATCTTTTAAAACTTGCAGAGTGAAGGACTTGCCTTGTTGCTTCATTTGAAAGATGAAATCATTCTGTCTTTATTTTTCCTTAATGGGAGTTTGACTTCAGAGGGAGAAAGACCTGGTATTGAGAGCTAGCCTGGGAGGTCAGGGATTATCTTTTCCTCCTCACGGAGACTCAGCACTGCCGTCAGCCCAAGTCCTGTCTATGCATTGCCAAGAGTGGCACAGGTATGGCCCACACATTTCCCAACTCCATTTCACATTAACAGGAATCCTTAGGGAGCTTTTTTCCAATGGGACATAGGGGGAGAATCCATTAATCTTACCATCACATATGCCGGATGTTTTGCAGAAGCTTAGCCAGAGATTTGGGGGTTTTTCAACCATAGGAGGAAAAACTCTACCCTCCTCATCATGCCAAATGCTCCATTGCATAAGCATCACACATGGTTTTTAGAGAAATATGACATGATCTGAGAACATCTGCGATTCTCTAGAATATACTGTTGTCGGAACTGGACCTAAACTAAATACTAGGCATCAGACTTCAAAGTTTTGTGCTAAATCTTTCCATTATGCCACAAATGACTCTTTCTGAAATGGCATCACTGAATTAAAAATGCACCAAGGCAGTAACATTGCCACAGCTCAAGCACAGACACACTCAGGTTATTGATAATGGAACATATTTCTGCATTCCTGTTTCAGAGGTGTAAATTATAGAGGAGATATGATGAGTCTTTTGCCATTGTTACTTTGATTTGCCACAGATGCCACAAATTCAAGACATCACTCGTTTTTATAATAACAAGAGTAGCTGCCACTTAGCAAAATCCCAAGCACTAGGTGGGGGGCGTCACATGCATGCCCCTCCTTTAATCCCCCGGAGGTCCCCAGAGATAGCTACTATTACTTTCAGTGTCATATATTAGGGCATTGAGGCCTAGTGCCTGAGTGGATGGTTTGTGGAGTGCTGACTGTGTATTTTACTTATAATATTTTGCTTAATCTCACCAAACTCTTGAGATCACTGTCATCATAACCCTTAATTTACTCCTGAAGAAAGTGAGACCAGTCTCAAACCTGGGCCTACATTACTCCAGTTTAATCACGCTGTTCCATTTGACAGTATGACCGAAGGCCATTTTTGGTTAAGAGTATAGGCTGTGAAGTAATCCTCTTGGACTCTACCTTTGCTAGCTGTATGGTCTTATATAAGCACTAGTTAGCCTCCCATGGCCCATTTTCCTTATCTGTAAAACGTCACAGCAGTACTTAGCTCAAAGGGTTGAGAGAGTGAGATGCGATGCATTTAGGAGTGTCTAGCACAGAATGAGGGCTCAGCAAATTGTTAGTATTATTAAAAATGGCAATGATCATAGTCCCTCTGTTATTTTCATATAAAATAAGACTATATTCACAAAGGACATGGGGATTAAAACAAAACAAAACAAGGGATGAAGGGCCAATTTAATTGTGTGTTAACGATTAAAGTAAGAGATGCCCCAGGAAGCAGTGCAGAGCTGCAGTGACTGGAAAGGGGGGCTGTGAGAGAATGCCTTCTTTATTACATTAAATGGACTTAGATGACTGTCTGATTTTGGGAAGCCATATGCTGCTCAATGTTAGTATAGCAAGCAACAAGATTTTACTCACTTTCATCTCTACAAGAATCTGCACTGAGGCCCTTGCCTTGTGATTTTAACGCTGGTCCTGAGAAAGACCCTATGGCTTCAGGGATGAGGTAGAGATGGGGAGCACTACCTTCTGAGTTTGTCAGAGTACAGTAGCAAGACAGTCACCTTAGTTTGCATTTAAGACAAAATTAGGTCCAGTGATTGAAACATACATTGGGTTATGTCATATCTTTAATGTCTTCTAACTCAAGAATGAAACCCAAATCCTTTACCATAATTCTGCCTGCTCTGGGCCACCTTACCTCTCCTTCCTCCCAGACCCTCCTTCTGTCCTTTGATCACATGAACTTGCTTCCATCCTTAAGATCTTTACACCAGCTAGTCCTTTTCCTATAACATTGCTCCCAAGTTTTTTTTATAGCAGCCCCTTCTTCTGCTGGATCTCAGCTCACATATTAATCTTCAAAGAGACCTACCTTGTGACCCCCCTTAACCACTTCAGCTTTTCCCATCTAATGTTTTTCTTTATAATATCTACTGTTAACTGAAATTATCTTTTTTTCAAATACATTTATTTATTCAAATTATTAAAAAACTTTAATGCACAAATAAAATGACAGATGATAAATAAGAGGGGTGTGGAGAAATACAACCAACATATAAGACAAAGCTACAATATTGGGTGGGGAATGGTGGCTCATGCCAGTAATCCCAGCACTCTGGGAGGCAGTTGTGGGAGGATGGCTTTGGCTCAGGAATTCCAGAACAGGCTGAGCAAGAGCAGACCCCTTCTGTACTAAAAACAGAAAAATTCAGAATTGAAGAACATTCTTCTTAGTAAAGTATCATAAGAATGGAAAGGCAGGATAGTGCCTGTCGCTCGAAGGAGTAGGACACCAGCCCCATATGCTGGAGGTGGCAGATTCAAACCCAGTCCGGGCCAAAAATCTCAAAAAACAAAAAAACAGAAAAAGCAAGTATCCAATGTACTCAATGCTAATACAAAACCAATAAATAAACAACTACACCCCCATATAAGAGAAAAACACAATTAAAATCAAGTAGGGTGGGGGCAGGGAAAAGAGTGAGGGGGGAAGAGAGGGGGATTGGTAAACTCTCACCTAATGGGCACAATGTAAGGGTACACATCCCACCTTCTGGGCAAATGGGTCAACCACAACTTGAACTTTATTTAGCAAACAATGCAACCTAATCATTTGTACCCTCTAGCAACTCAGGAAGCCAAAGCAGGAAGTTGGCTTAAGCCCAGGAGTTTGAGGTTTCTGAGAGCTAGGCAAATGCCATGTCACTCTAGTCTGTGGCAACAGAATAAAGATTCTGTCTCCAAAAAAAAAAAAAAAAAAAAATCTAAAACTGGTATCTTTCACAACAGATAAAAAATTGCATAGATAGTCTTCATATGAATATCTTATAGGTTCCCATCCCCTTTTGACGTCCCAGAAAGACCAAACCAACCCAGGGAAGACAAGCCAGGCAAATGTCTGGGCCAAGTTGACTCTTCATTGCGTCAGGCACACTATATCTCTATGTGTTTTCCAAACTTATTTTCTTTAAAAAATTTTTAAGTGATGTATTGTATAACAGAGATACCTATTTGGAGGATACAGGTGATATTTTGATACATTGATATAATGCGTAAAGATCTAAATCAGGGTAATTGTTATATAAATCACCTTAAATATTAATCTTGTTTTTATTCTAGGAACTTTAGATTCTTTTCTATTAGTTGTTTTGAAATGTGCAATAGATTATTGCTAACTATAGTCACCCTTCTGATCTATTGAACACTAGACCTTATTTTTTCTATCTAGCTATATGTTACTAGCCATTAATTTGGCTCTTTTCACCACCTTTCCCTTCTACCCTTCCTGACCTCTGGTAACCACCAATCTGCTTGATCTTTATGAGATTCACTTGTTTAGCTTCCACATATAAGTGACGACAGGCCATATTTGTCTTTCTGTGCTGGGCTTATTTTGTGTAACATGATGACCTCCAGTTCTATTCATGTTGCTATAAATGACAGTATTTTATGGTTTTGTGGTTGAATAATATTTTATTATGTGTACATATCACATTTCCTTTATCCATCTATTGGTTGGCACTTAGTTCCAACCCCATTTCGCCTTTACATGATGAAAAACCTCAGCTTCCCCTTACAGACAGGTGGGGCCGTGTGAATGACTTTTGGGTCATGCAGAGGGGGCAGAAATGATGTTTGCCAGTTCTTGACTTTCAATACACTCTTTCACACTATTTTAATGCTTCCTCTCCCCGCATGGTAGCTGAATTTAGATAGTTCAGTAGAGGACTCCAAGGCCTGGCATTCCCACCCAACTTGCCTTAAACTGCAATCAGAGCAGGAAATACACCTTTTTTTGGTGTTAAGCTACTCAGATTTTGGAGTTATTCTTATTGCAACAATAAATCATCCTGTGATCAGGCACAGCAGCTCCCACCTGTAATCCCAGCCCGCTTGGAGGCCAAGGTGGGTGGACTGCCTGAGCTCAGGAGTTCCCGACCAGCCAGAGCAAGAGTGAGATCCCACCTCTGCCAAAAATAGAAAAAATAACCAGGTGTCATGGTGGGTGCCTGCAGTGCCAGCTACATGGGAGGCTGAGGCAGGAAGATCCTTTGAGTCCAAGAGTTTGAGGTTGCTGTTAGCCACAATGCCACGGCATTCTACTGGGGTGACAAGGTGAGACCCAGTCTCAAAATAAATAAACAAATAAATAAACAAACCATCTGTAAATCCTGATGAATAAATCATTTATTAAGTCTTATGATGTTCTAAGAAAGAAACAAATAAAATAGATGTTATTTTGTCCTTTGTTTCTTTCTGTGTTTTTCTTTTCTTTTCTTTCCCTTTACTTACTTATTTACTTATTTATTTTGAGACAGAGTCTCACCCCATCACCCCAGGCAGAGTGTCACAGGGTCACAGCCCACAGCAAATGCAAACTCTTGAGCTGAAGGGATCCTCCTGCCTCAGCCCCCGATGCAGCCAGGACCACAAGTGACAGACACAAGCCCCAGCTATTTTCTCTGTCTTCAGCAGAGATGGGGTCTCT
The DNA here is from genome assembly GCA_963574655.1 of Perodicticus potto. Taxonomy (NCBI): domain Eukaryota; kingdom Metazoa; phylum Chordata; class Mammalia; order Primates; family Lorisidae; genus Perodicticus; species Perodicticus potto. Next base: position 33,208 of record CAUYRH010035101.1, on the reverse strand, counting down.
CTATTTTTAAGGCTGGTCCCAAACTACTAAGCTCAAGTCATCCACCCACCTCGGCCTCCACAATGCTAGGATTACAGGCATGAACTACAGCACCCAGCTGGACATCTCCTTTTTGGTTTCTCTTAAACTACTAACTTGTTCTGTAGGAGACCAGCTGCTTCATTCATCATGAGGACATTTAAGCAGTCCTGTGGAGACACCTACATGGCAAGAAACTGAGACCTTCTGCCAGCCACTAGCACCAACTTGCCAGCCAAGTGAGTGAGCCACTTGGGAAGCACATTCAATGAAAAAACCTGGCTGGCATATTTTTCCTTCCTTTTTTAAGGAAAGGGTCTGATTCTGTCACCCAGCCTGGACTAGGATGGTACAATCCTAGCTCACTGCAATCTTGAATCTGTGGGCTTAAAACATCCTCCCACCTCAGCCTCCCTCAGTTGGGATTACCGGCACCTGCCACCACACCCAACTCCTGGCTGCCATCTTGACTGCAAACACCTGGGGGACCCAGAGCCAGAAATGCACAGGTAAGTTGCTCTTAAATTCCTGACCCACAGAAACTGTGAGAGATAATAAATATTTATTGTTATTTCAAGTTTTGGTGTTCCTTGTGAACATTTCAAGACCCTTAATGGCATTGACTCTTTAGTAGGTCACCATCGTTTGTTCTTGAAACAGTACACATAAACAATCATTCTATTCATCACCAAGTCACAGAAACATAGAAAGCTGAATCAACCCTGTGGCTAAAAGGATATGGGGTAGAATCGTTTAGTAATGACAATTTTAAGTCTGAAAAATGTAAGCTGATTTTGACATCTTCTTGAAATCTTTAAATAGGGTGGAAGACTTAGAATTACACAGTGGAGTGCCAGTGCACATACCATCATCCACAGAGGGGGTTATCTTTCCCAGGTGGATAGTTGACTCTAGCAGTGATGATACTCTGAGACTCTCATGATCTGGACAATCACACCACTGTCGATGAAGTCCCTGAGTCCTTGCTGATTTTATTGATTCATGTGCCAAAAAAGTTGCACTACATAAATAACCAGAGTCACACTAGGATGGCTTGAAAATTCTCTAATAGCCTTGGAGCATTCCCAACAGGGACTCCAAGACAAGACAGCTGATGGGAGTGTCAGAACATCTTTCTGAACTAAATTTCTCTATAAAATTTATTTCAACATGATTGGTGGTGTTTTGGGCTGTGTTTCTCCAGATCTTGTGGCTTGTGTCCCACTTGATTTCATACAGCAGACAGGCCTCTTTATGAAGTTCTCAAAGAAGATTTCAAATTCTCAGGGCTCAATTCTTCTCCTTTGTCAGAAGTCATGGCACTCTTGAAATCATCTTATTTATTTATGAATTTATTATTGACCTCTACCCCAGAATGGAAGCTTCCACAATGAAATATAACTAAGGAGAGTGTGTCTATCTTGCTCATTGATGAATTAAGTATCTGTGGAATGAATGAATGAAAGATGAACAGGGCTAGGTTCAGCAGCTTACATCTATAATCTTAGCACTTAGCACTAAGACAAGGCAAGGAGATCACTTAAGGCCAGGAGTTCAAGACCAGCCTGTGCAAGAGTGAAACACTATCCCCCAGGAGTTTGAGATTGTAGTGAGCTATAATGATGCCAATGTAAGAAAGAAAGAAGGAAGGAAGGAAGGAAGGAAGGAAGGAAGGAAGGAAGGAAGGAAGGAAGGAAGGAAGGAAGGGAAGAGAAAAGTAAAAGAAGGAAAGAGGAGAGGAGAAGAAAGGTGAGGGAAGGAAGGGAGGAGAAAGGAGAGGGGAGGAGAGTGAACTAGCATTCAGAAGCTGTGACTTCTCTTACTAATTTTACTCTTCACCACCTCTGTGCCCTAATTTAGTCACTTCCTTAGTCTGAGTCTTGGATTTTTGGCTGCTAAAATAGAACCAATAATGCTCATCCTCCCTCTCTTAAAGAATTTCTTTGATGAACAAATGAGATTCGTACGTGTATCTAGGAAAATACTTTATAGCTGTGAATGATCACCAGGGATATAAATGAGCTTTCCCTTCTTCTGTCAGTACATATTGGGTGGGTTTTCCTGACACACAGTCCTGAGATGGATTCAAGACAGAGGCATTGTTCCTCTCAGGGAGAAAGGGGCTGCAATCCCTTAAGGATGTCTGATTTAGGAGAGGGGATTATGGACTTGTCACATATTTCCTATGTATGCCCTCCAAATGTCAATATTATCAGAAGGCAAAATCAATAATTCACAAACAGCTTCCTCAAGATTTTAACTGTGATAGTTTTAGAAAGTAGGGTTTGATATTTTATTCTCCTTCTGCACAGTTTAAATGCATTGCACTGACTGTATTACTTTTATACTAAAAACTAATTATAAAATATCTTCATATATTCCATCATGTATTTAATATCATTGAAAAATTCTAACACTACTTTTGGAAACCATCAAAAAAGAAAAAACTGGGTGGTGCCTGTGGCTCAAAGGAGTAAGGCACCGGTCCCAGATACCAGAGGTGGTGGTTTCAAACCCAGCCCCAGCCAAAAACTGCAAAAAAAAAAAAAAAAAAGAAAAGAAAAGAAAGAAAAGTGTAAGAGACAGAGCATGCAGAGAAGTTTCCCATGTATAATATAACATCATAACTTACTCCCCACAAAGTATTATTTTGCTCTTACAAATTTTATGTATAGCAAACAGCAAATGCATTTAGTGAAAGTACAATATGATTTGGCCTTCCTTTGGATGAGCAAATATGTGTCAGAAACGCGGTTCAGGGTTTCTCTTTTGTAATGCATGGTAACCAACCATGGCTCTCTCTTTGATGCTGTTATTACATAATTTTCAAGGCTTTGAGACAGATTTTAACTCATTTAACAATTAGGTCAATAAAAACCATTATTGCTGAGAGTGCCATTAAAAGTCCATAATGTTACCGTAATGGGGGAAAAACTAATATAGTTCTTCTGGAATTTTTTCACGAAATTAATATTATAGCATTTTAGTGGGTGTCTTAAATAGCTTAAATAGTCGTTTTTATTAACAGAAATAATCATGGAATTAAAACAAATGAAAATCATTACATGTGCTATGATGAAGTATCCACATTCACAGGATTTTATCAGCCTCGTTCCTGTGAAGAAACCAAACATTTACTACCACAAGAACAGTATATTAAACTTGCCTGGATCACCGCTCACAGTCCCCTAAGAGGCTGCCAGTTTTTGTGTTGGTGATTTCTCCTTGCACATCTTGGCTCCATTTCTCAGAGCCACTTTACCAGGAAATATTCCAGCACCATAACCTGCCACATAAAAATCCTTCTCTCAGTCCCTTGTTTGGTTGGTAGTTTACATCTAGAACATCTGACACAGTGCAGAAAGACCCAGGACGCAGCAGAGATTATGTCTACATGGCCTAGAAACGTTTTATCATCTCTCTTTTTGTAGCTTAATCAGTAAGGGTAGAGATTAAGAGGAACAAAAATCCAGTCCAGTCCAGTGCCATGTGGTTTATACAAGTGCTTCATAACTGCCTGGGTACTAGCAATTCTCTTCATAATCACACATACCAAGGTTGACAAGGATTCAGTGGTGATCCATATTGATCAAAGATCAACATGTAAATTGTGTATCTAGCACATATATGGTGGCAGAACATTTGCTAATATATACAAAGGGATAGTGGCTGGAACCTGTGAGGGTGTGCAGATAGCATGAGCTTTGGGGCTGGAAAGACCTGCTTTAGATTTTGATTCCTTACCTCCTAATGAAGCAAGTTGGCTCACCATTTACTTTTCAGTTTCAGCATCTGGAAAACAGGGAATCACGGTCCGTATTAGTTGGGAGGTTTGAAAAAGGGTCCAGATGAAATATTCCTATCATTGGGGCTGGCAGGATAAAGACTGTTCTTCAGAGGAAAGGGAATCCTGTCAGTGGGCATTTGGCAGACTCAGATCTTATTTCCCAGGACACATTTAAAGTCCAAGTGGGAGGGCAGCCTCTGCTAAGCTCCAGCCACACTGGTGTGCTGTGAGCAGGCGTGTGTGCAGCCGTCATGCTGAATCTGAGAAAACAAAGGAAAACTGCACATCTCCACCAGCTCCTCCACGTCCCTCCCGGAAGAGGCAAACAGAAATAGAGACACTAGGAAATCTACTTAAATATTTTTTATGTAACATAGTTATAAACAACATCTGTTAGAAAATCTCATTCTTAGTAAAAAAAACTTCATTTGAAGGCATATATAGACTGATATGTGCAGTATTTGCAACCAGTCAGCATTTGGGGTCACTGTGTGGGTCTTGGGAACAGTGACGCATAGTGAAAATGAACAGCCTCATTCAACCTCCCTGCGTTCTATCAAGACTCAGTGCCTGGCTGGCACAGTGACTCACACCTGAATCCTAGCACTCTGAGAGGCCAAGGTGGGAGGATCACTTGAGCTCGGGAGCTCCAGACCAGCCCGAGCAAGAGCAAGAACCTATCAATACTGAAAATTAAAAAAAAAAAATTACCTGGACATTGTGATGGTCATCTGTAGTCCCAGCTACTTGGGAGGCTGAGGCAGGAGGATCACATGAAGAACCCAGGTGCTTGAGGTTGCTTCGAGCTAGGCTGATGCCATGGCACTCTGGCCTGGGGCAATAGAGTGAGACCATGTGTAAGAAAATAAATGAAAAAGATTTAGCACCTGAGAAAAGTCAGGTAAATCCTACTGGGTAAGATTAAAAAGCCATGCAAAATGAGAAAAAAAAAAAAACTAATGGTAGGACCCATATAGTTTGTTTCTAAACACCTGTGATCTCCAGGGCATAATGGGAATGCTCTGGAATTCCCCTCCCAGGGATGGGAGTAATCTTGGGGGGGTGGCAGTTGTTCTTGAAAAGTAGAGGAAAAGGGAGAAAGGGAATAGTGAAGTGGAGATGGTGACCAGTTGGGAAACCAGTTGGCACACACTTTGCCCTGAAGTAAATAAAATTTGTCAAGAAATTGATAGCTAGACAGTTCTATCAAAGAAATTCCCGAAGTCATCCAGGATGATTTTGGAGGGGGTATGAGAGAGAAGAGATTCTTTGCTGGTGATATTATCGAGCACTAACTTGGGATTCACTACTCCTGCAGCAAGCACTTACTTTTGCTAACATTACCAAATATTCTCTGGAACAGAGAATGTTATCAGAAAATTGATCTCTAATACATAAAGGCATCTTGCAAGAAAAAAAAGTCCCAGCAAGGTGAGTTTTATTTTTTTTAATGAATCACTTTGGGCCTTTCACAGTCACATGGAAATTTAGAGATTGCTCAGATATTGTTTCCGTGAGATGAGGAGAAAGGGAACAAAGAGAGAGAGACATAATACTCATGGCTTTAGAAGCTACTAACATTTTCTGGTTTATTCGACAAGAGTAGCTGAGGTTAATAACAAGGAAGTGAAAACCATTCAGGAATACAAAATTATTCACAAAAAAAAAAAAAAGAAAGAAAACAGTCTGTGCTTTGCATTCCTTCCTATTACTCTGACAGTGGCCAAGGAGTGTAACTGTGCTTGCTCAGTATTATTTAAATTAAATTATCAAATGCAAATGCTAAATATGAGCCTCTCGGCAAAGCAATGGATTATAACTCCATGTCCTCTATTCAGACTAAAAGCTGATTACTGGTTCTGGAGCTGTAAACATGTCAGGCAATAATTTAATTGCTTTGCAGGTAGAGGAATATGCGGCATTCTTGTTCCCATTCCGGAACTCACGACTCTTTAATATAACATAATGATCATAAACACACACAAAGTCTTCACTTGACACCTGCTTTATGGCAAAAGGAAGCTACAGCAAATTTTTGCAAAGCTCAAAGAACCAGGTAGTGCTCGATTTTTTAATCACCAAGCAAAACAGTTTTCTCACCAAATGAGCAAGACTTTTACTCTTGGTTCAGAGAGTTAAAAGATGCGTTTTCAAAATGGGTGTAAAGCTGTAATGAATTTCAGGTGCAAAAGACCACCTTCTAAGAGCTAATTTTCTTCCTGCCTTCTGCTGAGCTAACCAGAGCCATGCAACACTTGCATCCCTTTCTTGGGCCACTGGTGAAGACAGATGTCACAATCAATACTCATATACTGCAGGATCAGTGTGTGTGTTCCTCAGGAAGAGAAGGAGGAAAGCTAGAAGGACTTTGTAAGCATTTTCTGAGCACTCCAATTGCTGAGTGTTAAGCCAAAATAGGAAAGAAATGTGGGAAAGGAAAGAGGAGAAGAGAGGAAGAGAGGAAGGAAGAAAAGAAGTCACATTTTGTGACCTCTTCCCTCCCTGGAGCTCTTTGTGCATCAGCTCAGTTGGTGAATTTCCCAAGGATCCTGGTCACTTCCTCTTCCCAGCTCATGAACACAGGGGAGGGAAAGGAGACCTCAAAGTCTTGACTCTGATTTGAATACTAGACTTCTACTAAAAATAATACAGAAATTACACCATAAAGTTACTGAACTGTGCCTGCCCCCTGCTGACTACTATGACCCAACATACATTGAGCACCATGTCAGTCACTAAGCTACTATATGCTTCGCATGTAGTATCTAATCCTTGGCAACCTCACAACCCTACAGGAAGCTCTCATCCTTTTATTTATAATACCCGTAAAGCTATCTGAAATGATTTGTACCTAAATTAATGATGGAAGCGCATGTTTTCCCTTCATTTTTATACTTCTCTGTGTCTTAGCAAGTTTCTGTGATAGATATGTTATTTTTATAAAATCAATAATGATTTAAGAAAAGAAAACCTTGATTAATTCTGGGTGATGGGTGACAAGAATGTACATGACTGTTATTTTATTCTTTATACATTCCTGAATGTTTAGTTTACATGAATTAAGTAAAAACATTAACTTTAAGAAATAAAAATAAAAGAATCAGCCTTTCACTAATGCCAAAAGTCTGAACATTTTATTAAATAGCAAGGAGAACCAACACTTAAGTGTTCTGATTTGAGGCCAGGCATGACAGCAGGCATTTTCTATGAGTAATCCTATCAATTTCTTCCAACTCTGGGAGACACATGTCACCACCCTTATGAGGAAGAGAGGGGGATTCAAGTCCATAAGGGACCCACACCCAGTCACTACAGTGTCTGACCTCCATTCACTTCTCTAGCCTGAGGTTCAGTGGTGTGTTCTTTGATTCCTGCTCATTTCCTGATCTCCAGCTGCCGAAATCCTTGCCTTTTTCTGACTACTATATCAAGGTCTGGTAGGTACATACCTATATTCACACTGTCTCCTCTACACTCATTCTTCTGAACCTGTGTCAAATACTCCTCCTTCCTGAGACTCCTTCCTATGTTATCTTAGTATATTTGCCTTAGTACAGTGTGAAATAGAATCAAATCTTAAGTCCACAGCCAATTGAATGGACCCCCTTTTGGCCAAGAGGACCCCAGAAATACCCCAAAGCTGAATTACTAGCCAAGAGAAGGGTGATGAGACACGCCTAGTCATGCCCCTCTCCCTTCTTATAACTTAACAGGCCTGAGGCCATACAAGACAAAGCTAAAGCCACACGGGCAGGTATTCAATTCACTTAACAGAGCGCTAGATTCTATGTCCAGTGGCTTGTCTCTGATTAACAGATGCCTTGTTCTTAACTTAAACCATCCCAAGCCTGTAGACAAACTTTCACTTCTTTAACCAGTTACAAATCAAAGAATCTTTAAACCCATCTATAGCCCACCATTCCCTGTTTTGAGACGGCCTGCCTTTTAGGGCCAAACCAACATACATGACTTGATGTAAATTGCTGTCTCCTGGAAATATGTAAGGCTCAAATCTTCCTGGGCGTGTTTCTCGGGACCATAGTTGTACATATTTGGCTCAGAAGAAACCTCTTTAAATTATTTCACAATTTGGGTTCTTGTCTGCTGATAATAGGATATGCCAGAGGCTGCCAAGGGGGAGGTCCCAGGTCACCTCAGGCCCACTGAATGTTCCATATAGCTTACCTATATGTGCTTAAAAGATTTTAAAAAATTAGCAATACTCAAAAATTGAAAGATTCCGATTTTTCCTCAAAACACTTCTGTATATCTAGTGGTCCAGGCCCCCCTGCCTACCCTGCTTGGCAGTAAGTTGGTGTGGCTAATTGGCCTCTGCCTACTTAGAGAGGAAGTGTGAGTGCCAGTTCTCGACAGTCTCCTTGTACCTCTCCTTCCTATTCTTGGCCCATTTCTCCTCACTCATTGCTACTGTTTGGCAAACATGAACCTGTGTGCTCAAGGCCCAGCATCATAGTTTACCTTGAATTGTTATTTTGGAGGTAGGTTATCTCTGCTTTTCTACCCAGGCACAATCCCATCATACGTCTGCTGTTGCCTCCCTCATGCTGCCCAGCTCATAGTAGATACTGAGAACCAGGAACAGCCAAGTCCCAAATACTATAGTCCCCAGGAAGGAAAATGGTGGTATGAATGTGAAGGCGTGAAACTAGAGAGTCAAAAGAATCTCTCCTCTGAAATTACAGCCTTTATTTATTTATCAGAACACTTTCTATCTTGAACTACAGTGATATAGGTATCTATGTTGCCTATTCTGTGCCCCTTTAAAACATGTGTCAGATGCCACACCTGCCCTGTGACATCCCAGCCCAGCCAAGCTGAAAGGCTCACGGGTAGTGGGCACTGATGAATGTCAGTCAACTGACCATAAACTCTAATCCCTAAATCCACCATTTACAATTCTGCCATATTTAAAAGTTGACAAAATACACATCCTTCCCTCCTACTCACTAAATTAAAAGCTCAAAATGTTAATCATCTGAATTAGAGACAGGAATCTAAGATATCCCCTCCCCCGATTTATAGAAAAGAGGGACAGATAATTTTTTTAATTTAATTTTTTTTTTAAAAACTTTTATTGCAATTTTTGGCCATGGCCAGGTTTGAACCCGCCACCTCTGATATATGGGGCTGGCGCCCTATTCCTTGAGCCGCAGGCACCACCAATTTAATTTTTTATTAAATCATAACTATACATTTATGGGGTACAATGTGATGATTTGATTTATAATGTGGAATGCTTAGATCAAACTGGTTAACATAACCATCACTTCACTTTATTTTTTATGGTAAGACATTTATAATTTACTCTTAGTTATTTTGAAGTGTACCTTTGCATTGCACACATTAGGTGAGATCCCACCAAATGCTCCCCCTCCTCCCACCAATCACCCTTCCCCAGCCCCTCCTCTCCCCTCCCTCTTGCTAGACTATATTTGTGTTTTATCACTCATAAAGTGCATAAGTGTTTATATATTGGTTTTACAATAGTATTGAGTACACTGGATTCCTTTTTACCCATTCTTGATTCACTTTACTAAGAAGGATATGTTCCGACTCCATCCATGTAAACATAAAAGATGTAAAGTCTCCATCTTTTTTAATGGCTGAATAGGAGGCAGATAATTTTTTTCCCTAAGTTGTAGGGAAACAATGAGGACCTTCAGGGCCAGCACAGAGCCAGTTGTGGCTTCAGTTTTAATGTCATTTCCTGGCGCTCATTAGTGCACCATCCGGGTGAGCTGAGTTCCTCCACTGACGGAGACCTCTGTGCCAGGTGCCCCTGCATTAGCAGTCTACCAGTGTGGCTCCGCAGCAGTGCGGTCTCATTAGAGTGCAAGGCTGTGCAACTGCAGAAGGCCTGACTTTAAGAAAACACTTTGCATATGAACAAAGGTGGAAGGATGTCAGGCTTTTAAAGCAAATCTGCATCTCACTCTTGACTTGGCAAAGTCATCAAGCGATCTTACTAAGTAAAGAAGTTCTTGACCTTTTCAAGCTATTAAAGGTGACCCAACAAAGCAAAGTGGCTTTGTTCCCCAAATTTCTTTCTGGCAGTTGCCTTGAAAAACCAGGCCTAAACAGAACAGCCTAAAGGAGATAGCCACACGATAACTTCCTATTTGCTTTAGCAAAGGACATCTGAAAGAAAAGATTTAAAAAAAAAAAAATATTAGAGTGGAAGAAGCACAAAAAATCTGACTATCCACAGCATGCAGATTCCCGGCTGTGATGAATATACATGAGGTCAGGTTCTCAGGGCCAGGGCTTCAAGCATTTAAAGTAGCAGCCTGGCATTAGGCAAGATGTGCATATTCTTCGTTGATATGGCCAATTTCTGATACATTTTGATTCCATGGAAAGGAAAGGGCCTTGGCGACCTCTTGTAGAGTAACTCTCTCATCAGGTTGTGCACTTGTCTCTGGTTTATTTGAGAGTCAAAAATCATGAAAGAGCTCATGGCATCCCCATCCCAGTCCCACACTTACATTTGGGAAGGGACTGCTACGGATTGGTGAATTTGAAGAGATTCAATTGGCCATATGTTGTCTACACTGCAGCATTCCAGGGTCTATAGCTGTCTTTTTAGCCCACATGGCTGGGTTTTCCCTTGACAAAAAGGCACTGCCATTTTGGCCTCCTTGGGCTCCTCTTCACTTACTCTGTCTTCCAGGAACTAACAAGTCAGATGATCATTGCGGCTGCCCCGTCCTCAGAGGGCAGAATGCACTGCCAAGGAGGTTTGTTGGCATTCTGGAAAAACCACTCTTTCCCCCAGGTGGGTGGGCTCTCTCAAGATTGGTACCTGATAGTTTAGGGATAGAGTCCTGCCAGAGTCTGCCAGAAGGAGAGAAGGCCAGTCCAGGGGTGAAGGATAGGCTTTATTTTAAAGGAGCAGAATGGGGTCTGACCAGAAGTCAGCTCAGCTCACAGTTTCAAGGGACAGTACCCAAAACTTACTTCTTCTTCTTCCTTTTATTAATTATTATCATTTTATTTTTTTTTATTAAATCATAGCTGTGTACATTAATGAAATCATGGGGTACAATGTGTTGGTTTTATATACAATTTGAAATATTTTCATCAAACTGATTAACATAGTCTTCACGGCATTTTCTTCTTGTTGGAGTGATTTCATCGTACAGACTCATTTCAGATGGAAGGGAAAGGAGCCCACTCTGTTTGCTTTGTTGCCAAGACTTGTATCTGTATCAGGTGGGAGAAAGAGTCCTCCCCACTGTCCAGCTTGGAGCAGTGGAAGGCTGTATGGGGCATGGAATCAGAGGCTCAGAGCATCCCCCTGTGGGTGTCCTTCTCTGTGGGCACTTACTCATTCGAAACTTATGAAGAGAGAAAACAAGACCAGGCAAGCACTGGACCAGGTGTCTGGTTGATTCTTACTCCCAAGTTTTCCAATAGGACTATTAAAGGCAATTTAATGCACTCCTCATTTCACAGATGAAAATGACAAAGTTCAGGACATGCTACCTTAACATATGGCAACTTGGCACATTGAATATTTTTAGTGAAAGGAATTGGAGAAAATGACAGAAATAGGAAGGTCTTTCTGACACCTATATGCCCTTCTCACCTGAGGCAGGTCAGAAGACCCTCATTTAAGAGGTGCCCAGCATACACCCAGAAGAAAGGAACATTCTCTTCTCTGACAACAAATGGTCAGGGACAAGAAACTGAACAAAAGGCCCTGCCAAGTTTCCCCCTGTTTATTATCATCCGATCACAGCCTTTTGCCCTATCATATTTCTCCATGACTGACCACTCTTTATCTAACTTAGCATAAAAAATACATATGTTTAATCATTTCTTTGGGCTTGATTCTCTTGTGAAGGTTTCCTTGTCACATAAAACTTATATTACAGACATTTGGGTGCTTTCTGTTGTTGATCTGTCTTTTGGTTTGGGGCCTCAGCCATGAACTTAGGATGAGCAAAAGAAATTATAGATATTTTCTCTCCTTCAGAAACATGGAGATCCAAAGTGAAATAAAAATATATGTCCAGGGTCATTGATTTTCTACAAATCAATGACCCTGGACATCAAGATCAAATCAATGACCCTGATCAAATTTTCATCTTCCCAATGTCTTACACCACACATGCCCACCCTGCCTCATCCACACTCTTTGCATCCTCAACCCTCCAGAACTGGACTCCAGCCTTCTCTTTGCTCGTTTTCTGTATAGTAAAACATATAAATCCACTACGGTTCTAGCCCATGGAAGAAAAAGCTTCCTGTTTTCCAAAAAAGATCAGATAAGGGCCAGATCTTAGAGAGGGGATAAAACTTACCATACCATTTACCCCAGATAATACATTTATTGCCTCAGGCTTTATAACATTCATTTTCATGTAGGATCGCAAATGATCCTCAAAATTCAACACAGGGAAGTGAGGAAGGAAATAATATCTGAAGGGTAATATATCAAGTACTACAGTCAGGACACAGTTAACCCTCATTGAAATCTCGTGATTGTCCCCTTTTTATAACAAGGTAACTGACGGATGGAGAGGCAAAAAGCTGGTTGGTGGCGGAAACTGAACCTCATCGGGAAACCTCCAGATTGGATGCTCTTTCCAAAGCTCCATACCACAGTAGACTGATCCCAGTTACATCACTACCTTTAAGATGGAGCTTCTAAATCCCCAGTGGCATTTCCGGTCAGACTTCCAGGGAGTTGCCCATTTGCCTCCCTCCCACCATCCACAGTCACTGTCACTGCAGTTATTGCAAATCAGTTATATCCCCAGTCTGTGGGGCGAGAATTCAACAGTGGAATTCAAGTATCCTCCTCTCAGGGACCCAAATTAAATCATACTGGAGAAACAACAAAACAACAAAATCAAGCACAGATCACCAGAACACAGGGGTATTTTTTATCGCAAGGAAAAAGAGATTGGAAAGACTCTTTGATAGTCATATAACTTTTTTACCTTTTCTAATTGCCTAGTCTCAGTTCAGACAGTTCTGGAAACAGAAGTCATAAACAGAAGCCATGCTTCTGGAGACTGGGTAAAACACCAGAACAAAGGTCTCCAGTGAGCTAGTGGGTACTGGGTGTTAGCTTATCCCAAATTCTTACTCTAGTCCTTGCATGAGAACATCCACAGATTTCTGTACAGCAGCAAAATCAGAGGGATATGAAGAGGTTAGATAGTGCAATGAAGATCTAAAGTTACATTTTGGAATGCTGTACTATATTTAATTGGGCAGGATTTAATCAGGATCCCAGTGAGTCTTTCATTTGGCCTACCATATCCAATGTCACATATTGGAGGCAAGGGTGGGGAAGGTCTGGCCTCACACTAGTGGCTAACTTTCAGCTCAGTGGGAATTAGCAGTATAGCAGGATACAAGACAGGAAGACACTCATGGGTGCCATCAGCTGGAATAAGGTCCAGGGCAGGGCAGCAGGTTATAAAGTTGGTAGAGTTAGAAAAGGCTTCTTGTCTTTCACTGTACAGGTGAAGAAACTGAGGCCCTTAGAGGCTGAGTGACTTGCTGACCATCACCCTCACGGTGACATTGTGAGTTAGAATCAGGACTTGGACTTTTTAAGCCCCAGGTGAAGGCAGGCCATTATCCCATAATGTACACTGGCAATTTTGCACAGCAGCGGTGTACCCAGTAGCACTATAATCTCAGAAATGTAATAAAAGGAAAGGGGGCTGGCTGTATAGTAGAAGGCATGCAGGATGAGGGCCTTCCAAGATGAACAGTTTAGGCACATGGAGTGTCTAGAGAAGAAGTGATATGGGGTGGGGGGGTGTGCATGATGGTGCTCATAGATGTAAGAGAAGAAGGCATTAAACATGTGGCCTGCGGAAAAGGAGTTAGATTCACCGGGTGGGTAGAGAACCAGTGAGTGAGTAGATCAGAAAAAAGCAATATTTTTTATTGTGATCAAATACACATAATATAAAATTCACCATTTAACTATTTTAAAGAGTATCATACGGTGGCATTCCCAGTGTTGTACAACTTTTCACCGTTTCCTAGTTCCAGAACATTTTCATTACCCCAAAGAGAAACTCCACATCCATTAAGTGATAACTCCCTTTCTCCCATCTACCTGGTTCCTGGCAAGCACTAATCTGCCTTCTGTTTATATCGATTCATCTATTACAGGCATTTTGTAGAAATGGAATCAGGCAATATGAGGCTTTTAGTGTCTGGGAAGGCAGATGTTATTATAACATAATTAGAATTACAGGTGAAGAGGAAGCTTTGAAATGGGGCTTGGTAGCGAGTTTCAGGATATCTTGGTATGACCTTCAGTTCAGGTCACAGATAGAAGTCTCCACAGTGAGGATATTGCGTCATGGGCTATGGTACAAGAAGTCAGCTCATAAGGATGGCTCTTGAGGGCTTCTCTCTCTAATGGAGATGGGGACTTTCTCTGACAGGCCCCCAGGATGACTTCCCTCCCTAACATCCGCCCTCCACTGCATGGTGAGACTCAGGCCAACAATCTCAGCTCCTTTTGCCAATTTCCTCTCTTGTCATTCTTCTCCCACATCCTGTTCTGTTGACACTTGTTTGCCAATTTGCCTCACACTCTGAGGACAATCTTCTCACTTGAGCATGTTTGACCTGAATTTTCAGCTTTCTGCTGAGCTGATCTGGAGTTTCTGTGGGCCATTAGTGCAGCCAGGCATGTTTTAAGAACAGGGATAAACAAGAAAAGCTTGAGCTTTAACTACACTGATTTGGCCCAATAAGCTCAGGGATAATCCATAAAACCTAACAGTTGAAGGCAATAAAATTAGCTACAAGAGGTATGTGAGGTAGAAATAACATCTTTCAGTGTTCCATGCAACATAGACTCACATGCAAGCCCCCTAAAAACACCATGCTGCAAGAGTCACAGCAGCTTAGAGGAGAGGCACTGTGCTTGAGAAATTGGATTTTATTAATAAAAAGCAGAGGATAAAACTACAGTGATTAAAGAAGTATCATTTTCCAGGTGGTGACAGTGGATTTCACCCTATGACCTGGAAATGATGTTAGAACTAGAATGTCAACCTTGCTTTGTGCCTAGGGCTGAAACTTGAAAAGTTGTTTTAAAAAACAGCAAAGGAACGTGTACTGGGGTCAATAGTGTCCTCCAAAAAATCCATGTCTGCCTGGAACCTTAGAACGTGACCTGATTTGGAAATAGGATGTTGGGAAATGTAATAGTTAAAATGAGGGCATACTGGAGTGAAGGACAGTAATGACTGGGGTCCTTATAAGGAGAGGGAGATTTTGAGACACATGGATACTCACAGAGGGAAGAATGTCATGTGAAGATGGAGCCCCAAATTTAAATGATGCTGCTCTAAATCAAAAGAATGCCAAGGAATACCACACATCCCCTGAAGCCAGAAAGGAAAGGAAGGGTTTTTCCCACAACCTTCAGAGGGTGCATGGTTCTGCTGACACCATGATTTCAGAATCTTGCCTTTTGAACTAGCAAGAATACATTTCTGTTGTTTTAAGCCACTCAGTCTGTGGAAATTCGTTACAGCAGCCCTGGAAAACTAACATAGGGCACCCTTGATTCCCCCTTCTTTTACACAGTTGTACAAACCTATTTGAAAAATGGAAAATACTCTAGTTCTTATAATGAAAGTTCATTATATTTGGAGCTCAACTTCTAAACCTATGTTCAAAAGGAAGTATGGTCAAATTTTACGAATTAAAAAAAAAAAGAAAGCTTTCTAATGAGCAGGGTTTTATTTATTTATTTGTTTGTTTTGCATGTTTCCAAGAGAAGGGAAGGACTGACTCTCAGACCCCTTCATCTTCAGACCTCTTGCCTTCTTCTCTGGGGACCCTTTCCCTGAAGTTATCAACCACAGCCTTTTCTTACCGTTCTTTCTTTGTTCCCTGTTCTCCTTTTCCAGAGTGAGACCCAGGGACTCAGCAGCTGAGCTGTGATTCCTCCATATTGATTATAATTTTATCACATTATATGGGATCCCTCTGGTGGTTACTAGGGGATACATCAGTTTTGAGAGATTAGAACCAAACCAAAAAATCTTTAAATCTAAAGCATACGGGAACATACAGTTTAGAATTCCTAGTAAGCAACCAGTGCCTTTTGAGTACTTTTTTCCTTTTTCTTCTTCTTTTTTTTTTTATTAAATCATAGCTGTGTACATTAATGTAATTGAGGACCTTTTAAGGGCTCTGTGAGACAACTCCCGGGGCTAGGGTAGGTGGGGTCCCTGAGGTGTGAAATGCTGCATTCCTGATACTTGAACACCACCAACATTTGTGTAAGTATGAAGACTGGAGGAGCTACCTTGCCATAAGAAAAATAAAACAGCCTGGGGCATCCCACTCACATCCTTGCATCACACCGAAGGAGTGGTTTGAGCCTCTCTCTGGCTGCACAGGCTCACAGAAAGTGACAAATAAGACCAGGTGAGAGGTTGATGGGGACAGCATTATCAGACCTAAACCCAAGGCAGGTTTCTGAGCATCTTATCTAACGTTGGTAAGGACAGCTCCTTGCAGTGATCCTCCAAAATTGGTCAAAGCCAGTCCCCGTCTCATTTATGATTTATGAACCAGAGCATCCATCCAGCAGGTCCCAGTCTGTCACATGGTTTGCAAAAATGGCAGAATAAGAAATAACTCACAAACGAGTTATTGGCTGGCGGGGGCACTTGCAGTTGACACTGGTAAGGTTCTATTGAAAGGCCTGTATGTTCCGATATACACAGATGTGTTAATTCATAGCATAGTCATCAGAAGACTTAAATTAATTGCTCTCTGATGAATTTTATAACACCTCCTTTCTGCTCTCCACCCTCCCCCGCTAAAGTACACTGAAAAGGTCAACAGCATTATCAAATGCAACACACTTCAACTTCCTCCCAAGCTTATAATTAGAGCTAATTAGTAGTTTTGGTAATTAGCACATATAAGCTTTCTACTCTCTGAATTAATAAGACTTACTTAGGTTTTGAGCCAAGTAGACTTTTCACTCACTGGTTCTAATTCCTCAGCCGTGTTTGGCTGGTTAATTTAAGACATATCTATTCAAAGAGGAATACAGGGAAGAAACCATACTTACAATGGCCTGCTCTTCAAGTGTGATTTATGAACGGGCAAAAGTGGAATCATTGTCACTGGATACAATGGAGGCCCTAGGGGGGCCAGTCTCAGCCTGTCGATGAGGATGGGCTGTGTCCAGTTACTGTGTCACATGGAGTGTTCACAGGCTCAAAGATGCTCTTCCACACTTATGTCACCCACTGATAACACATCCACACTGAGCACGTCAAATCTGCTTTATTTTAGTAGGACACAGAGGCAATGGCTGTGGGGTGCCAAAATATAACTGCTCATTTTGATTCAAATAAAAATCAAAGAGGAGAAAAATCATTAGTCAAATCAGCTTCTGCTTTTGAGCAGACAAAGTGATTCTCCAAATAGCTTTGTGTTTCTTTTTTTAGTCAGTGTGTGGGCATCTTACATACCCAGACAGAATTAAAAAGTACATTTCTTAAATCAAGAAATCAAATCTATATTCTATTAAAAGAAAAAGCCTCTGTGATTTGTTTTCAGACTTTAGGGACAGTTTGGGGAAAATTTTCCATGGATGAGCTCATTTACTTTCCCCCTCACCCCTATGCTAATGTCAGAAAAATTTTTTAAAGAAGAAGAAAGGAAGGAAGAAAGAAAAAGAAAATGGTTTGGTGATTTAGTGATTCCTTACAAGCTTAGCACAATGGTGGAGCTTGTTCATACCACTAGTGCTTTTGAAACCTAAGGAAAAGGAAAAAGACATTTCTGCATAGAGGGGATTAGGCCAGATAGTCCTGGGTCACCAGAGTAAATGGTTCTTATTTTAATGGCACACTTAACTTCTGTTGTGACAGCCATATCTGGGTCACAAGGTCTTAACACTGATACTGTTTAAGAACAAGACACGTTTGGTCGATCCCATGGATGGCTGAGATGACAGAGGGGAGGTCGATTACTACAGCCTCCTGGGCTCAGTTGAATGAGGCCTGTGTCCCCCCAGGCTGTTGCTACTCAGTGGACACCCTCCAGGAAATTCTATGTATAGCGGTTCTCAGTTGGGGGCAATCTTGTCCCAGAGGATATTTGACAATATCTGGAACATTTTTGATTGTCATATGGTGGGGGGTGGTTTGCTATTGGCATGCAGTTGGGGGTAGATCCAGGGATGTGGCTAAACATCCAGGGATGCACAGGACAGTCTTGCCCCTCACCCCAACAAAGAATTACCTGTCCCATAGTCAATAGAGCCAACACCAAGGAACCCTAACAGAGAAAGTATAAACAGGATCTGAGGCCCCCTTACCTTTGTGTCAGAACCAAATGTCAGCTTTCTAGACTGACTCTGGTCTGATCTTGGCCTTATAGAAATAAAAGAGAAGTTATATAGCTCACCTTCAGGGCTAGATCGGAGTCAGACTGAAAAAAGTTAGCACACTCCATGTAATTGCAGCCACCCAAAAACCAAGAGCTGGACGTTTTTACATTGCAGCTAAGTTAGATACATTGCATTATGGATGAGCTTGTGTGCCATGGCAAACAGTTTAAGAACGATGCTTATATTTAATGAGTCCTAAATGGTTTATTACTGAGGGTCAAGTTTCTGCTTCCTAAGGGAATTTGACATTTATGAAAACGCCTATGCATTAATTATTCAGTGGAAACGTCCTTCCTATGGAAATTCACTTTCCTGATTCGCTCCAGAGCACTACATTCCCTGTCTACATGGGCTACTTTGTTGTTAATCCTCTAAGCATTAATTAAATAAAATTTACAATTGAGCCAGGATGCATCTACCCTCAAATATTATGCAAAAGACAGCTAAATGCTCTTTGATTTTTTTCCTGCTACTAGCCAATCATTACCCAATAGCTGTTTATATTCTTCCTTTTGTTCTTTAAAGCATAAACCTGGTATCTCTTCCAACTAAGAAGAAAACTATGCTCAGTAATTAAATTACACCACATTAAACTTACTTAACTTAAGTTCACCAGCAGGGAAAATTCCATGCCCCTGGGTTTAACAATAACTCCTAATCACGCTTGCAGCCATATCTTTTCTTATGAGTTGTTACAATTTTTGTTCCTGGAATTCCATTAAAAATGGTAATGTCATTACTCCTGTTACTGCTCAAAACCAACAGCATAATCATGCATTTTAATTAGTAATTATAATTAATCATTATTTCATTAATGAAATGTTTAGTTGGTAATTGTCTTTGAGCACCTTACTCCCTAGGCTTATAAGCGTTGCACAGCATCTAATTCCTTGCCTGTTTCTGATGAAGTGGCACCGTCTGCCTTATTTTATTTTAACACTTTCATGTGGCTCTGCGATTCAGGTCCCGCAACACTAGCTGCATATTTGCATTTTGGAGACTTGTGACTTCTGGCTCTCGATAAGGTCTGCATGAGGACTTACCCTTGCACGCTCCCCTGCCAACTTAAGAAGGCGAGTCAGTGTGCTCCCAGAGAGCACAGTGCATGAAGAGAAAAGTAATTCCTGGAACTCATGCTCAATAATAAATGTGGGATCCAAATTCATGGATTTTTAAGAGGGGATAGAGCAAGGATTTAGAGGTACTCTTTGGAACAGGAAGGTTGATTTTAAAGCTTAAAGAATTAAGAATAAGCTGGGAGGGTTGTCAAGAATTTGACTCAAGGCAAGATTGGTGTTGATCCTTTTGCAATATGATAGATATTCTTATTTACATGGATGGCTTCTGGGAGGTAGGGGGAAGCCTCCTACCAAAGCCTGCCCTACCCACCAAAAGAGCAAAGACACGTGTGTTTCATGCACAATTGTATTCCTAGCACCTGGTGCAGGGCCTGGCATATGTCTATTCAATAAAAAGCTAGATATGTAGCTATTTTACTGTGGCCTATGGTTAGACTACAGAGAGGGTAACTAAGATGCCAGAGTTAAATAATTAAGTTGTGATTTACTGATGAAAGCAGGGTATTGGATGATAAGAGGCACCAGATTCATGGGCTGGTATGCTCACAAATGATCTGATGTCATAGCTATCTCTCACTGGGAATCCTTAAAGGAGGACTGATTCTTCTTATTGCCCTTCATGCAAAAGGCATATATATAGCCACCCACACATATATGCACGTGTGTGCACACACACACACCAAGACTGAGAACACAAAATTATTTAGGGAAGGAGTAGCCTGCTATTCTTTGAAAATTAAACAAGAAGGGTTTAAGCAAAGAAAAAAATGTATTTTTGTTATTCAAGGAAATATTCACAGCTTTAGAAATAAAACCAAGATAGAACATCAGACTGTTACCTATTTCAGACAAACTGGTCAGAAACTCCTAACTATCTGAAGAAATAACTGATGGCCAATGGGTTGGTGCTAGCCACCAAGTGCCAGGACACATACAGTTTTGGCCTGAGATGACTGAGGAAAAGGTGTCTGAGCACCGGACAAGTCTCACTGGCAAGTTTTGAGACTGCTAGTATTATGCAAAATGAAAGAATGTCAATAAAGCTTCAATTTTTTTGTTGTGTTTTATAAATGTCTACCTTTAACAAGTTCATGCTTTAGCATACATAAGACAAGTGACAACTTATTTGGAAATAACAAAGTCCAAAATTGGAAAGTCAAAATTTGAGACCCTTTATATACAGGAATGAAGAACCAAAGGACTTAACCCTCTGTTCCCACATGGGTCCCAAGTCTCCTAGGCCACACCAGCTCTAAAAATATTATTTCTCCCTTATTTATCTTTTCCATATTTATGGAGCACCAGACCTGTGCTAGGAGCTTGGAAATAGAGTACCTCCTTCACATGGAATTCCCAATCTAGGGCCCATTTACCTTTGGACTTTCTTTTACCAGAAATTGCCTTTTATTTCTAATTCCTTTTGCTACTTCTGTTTATTATCCAGTTCTCATAAAGGACACCATGGCCATGGGGGAATAAACATGAAGTGAAGGTAAGATCATTGTACCCTGGAGCGCAGGAGCATGTCCCTTACTGGTCATGAACATGCATTCTTACTCACGAGCTCAAAGGTAGACTGTTAATGTAAATGGTGATATTTATTGGACTCTTCCCCATATGGACATTGTGCTTGGTTATCATGTGGATTATCTCTTGTATCTGTTCCAGATAACCTAGACTGGCCTCAGTGGAAACTGGAAGTTGGCCCACTCCTATGTCAAGTCCCATTACATGCTTTGTTGACTGCCCAGGGGTGAGGTCTTACCTGTCTATTTATTTTGAACTTCAGCTTTGGCCTAGAACTGAAGCCCAAGCCACTATGGAAAGATAATGGAATGAGATTTTTATAAAATCAGCTAGAGCTGAGCAGAAGTAGTAAGAAAAGTGGACTCTAAGACAAAATACATAATCCTCTTCAAAGCATAATAGAAAACATTTGGGCTCTTTGCCCGTGCTCAGTGGTTAGGGTGCTGGCCACGTACACCTGGGCTTGTGGGTTCGAACCTGGCTCAGGCCTACTAAAAAACAATGACAATTAAAACAAAAAATAGCCAGGCATTGTGGTGGGAGCCTGTAGTCCCAGGTACCTGGGAAGCTGAGGCAAGAGGATTGTGTAAGCCCAAGACTTTGAGGTTGCTGTAAGCTGTGATGTCATTGCACTCTACTGAACGTGTCATAGTGAGACTCTGTCTCAAAAAAAAGAAAAAAGAAAAAGAAAAGAAAACATTTGGCCATTTCTGGTTTTTCCCATGAAGGGTCTTGCCAGACAAAAATTACAAAGGCCTCCCCAGTCTTTTTGTGGGCTTTGGGCTTGAGAGGTCATATCTCATGGGGACTGACAGATAAAATGAGGTAGTGGGCAAGTCAGCCAATCCTGCTGTGCCTCAGATTCATCACCTAGCAAATGAGGAGAGGTCCCCACCTAGCTCTTGGGCTTGTTGCAAAGGTTACACAGGCTAACATGTATAAAGATAGAATGGTAACCTTCAGGACACAGTAATCACTTCCTTATCATTAAATACTGTCGTCTTCAATATGATTTTTGCTAATTTGGTGTAGTATTTTTTTTTTAATTTTCATTGAAATTTTAAACAGTATCAATAACAAAAGCAGTCTCAATGAGTTTGGGTTTAGAATACTATGGAATCATTCTTTGGCATAATTTAAAGTGGAGGAAGGAACATTACGTGTGATGCGGTGAGGTCCCAGGAAATGAGGATGGAGAATCCCTAGGTTATGTTATCACCAGTGGAAAGAAGAGCCATGTGGCATGTCTTCAGATAGTTGTAAGAGTTGGGGGAATAGGAGAGTGGGGCCTCGACTCATACTAGAATGCAGGAGCAGAGATACTAATATGCTATTTTAACACACCAAGTGAAAAATGTCCCTGGAAGTCCCATAGTCTTTGTACTCTGAACATGTCAACTTTGTTTGTTCTCTTCTGTCTCATTACCTCTCTTGAAACAGATTCCTTGTTTTAAGATCAAGATTGCTCTTTCTTCACTTCTATATCCCTTTCAGGGATTGGCAAATTGTCTTCCACTCTGGAAACATTTGCTGAATGAATGCTCTGTAGTCTTTAGAAAATCATACTCTAAGTGAAGTGACTGAGTCTTAAGTGAGAAATGCGGCGAGACAGTTTCTTGAATAGCACCTTGTACAGGACTGGTATAAACTTGTAGGAACTGGACAAAAGTGACCCTTTTTCTATTGAGCAAGATTCCCAGGGATCGAGTAAAAGTAGACAGAGATAGCTTGAGATAAAGTGTGTGCTCTCTGCAGACCCCAGCATCTTCATAGATATGAGGTTTAGCAGATGGTGTTTTTACATTAAGTTTCTAAATTACCATCTATAAGATCTTCTGTTTTCTAAAAACTAGTTGCCTTAAGGCTTTAAGTTTTTAATTTAATTTAAATGTTCATGTGTGTTGTTAGTGTACCTATTTCTCAGGTTTGCTGTTCCAGAGGGGTTGTTCTCTGAGATAGAAAGAAAATCACTTGGTAAAAGCACCTGGCCTGTGAGCCTCCAGACTCTCTGCACCACTTGCCAAACAGGTGCATGGAACCACCCCTTAGCACGGCGCGGGAGGAGTGTTTAGTATGGTTTCCTGCATTGTGGAAAGCATTAAGTGTCAGAAGAAAACAAATTTAGAAGCTACAATAGGAACAGTTCCAGAAATCATCCCCCAGCCTTTTAAAGGCACTGGAAAGTTTTTTTCACATTTATTTCAGCTTCCAAAGCAACTTGTGAAGCCAGTCACATTGGTTTTATTCACAGTATTTTCTCTCCAACCCAGACTCCACTTTGAGAGAGAGAGAGAAAAAATTTTCAATATTCCTCATTTTCCTAGCAGGAAATGAAGCTGCAGAATGTTTTCTCAGAGCCAGTATCTATTTGCTATAAGATGAGGCTAAGAACTTCTAGGGAACTCCAGAATAGGACAGAAAGGAAGTATGGAAAGACAAAAGAAAGGAAAAGGGGAAGTAAGGGAGGAAGAGAGGAAAGAAGGGAGGAAAAGAGGGAGAGAGAAACCAGAGGAACCAGAGAGATCAGAATGTGGACTGCCCTAACTGTGGTCCTCAGGCTTTGCTAAGGGAATTTACAACAGGAGAAAAGGAGGGATATCAAGGGGAGGGCACTGTGATAAGAGCTTATATGAATTCAGGAAAGAATAAAAAAAAGAGGTCTTTGATCCACTGCAAAGAGGGAGGTGGAAAACTTCAAAGCAGAATAACAATTCCCCACACTTTACCCTGCTTTAAGTACTCATAGTATTCATTATGGATTAGCCTACCCCCTACCCCCTCAGCCCACTTGGGGCCATGCAGACCAGACATGCCATTCAGACTTGGTTAACCTCCACAAGAACACGGCACGTGCAAGGTTTGAGAACATTAATATACCAGGCACCCGCTCCTAAGTGAGGTTAATTCACAGATGTGGAAGGAATCTCCACCTTGGGCAGATGCTGCCGAATACCAGCTTCCCCTATGAGCTTCAAAGGAAGAGGACTGGCTACTCCCACTCCCCCTGATCCTGAGTCATTCACAGTCAGACACATGTAAATAATAGTCCAGGAGGTAGAAATATGATCTGCTCAAAGTTCTTTCAATCTCAAAAATATGATTTTTTTTAGAAGGGATGGAGAGTGTTGTTTACCATTCAGTATGTCCAGGCAGCCCTTTCTAAAGTGTGAAATTTGCTTTTATTAAAGACAAAAAATGTGCTTCTGTGAGCACCACAAATCTAACTGGGATTCATTTATACTGGTTGTCCCAGAGAAGGGGCAGGCTTCCAGCCCCCCGAATGCAGGGGGCTTACAAGGTGTGGTCACTTCTGCTCATCCAGTGCTCTCTGAAAAGTGCCAGTCACCGGCACTGAGTTCTAAGGAGATGGGTCACCCCCTGAGGCAAAGACTTACAGGACCATTCTCCTTCCCAGCTCCCTGATGAAAGAAAAAGACACCTTATCAGCATGGATATGAATGACAATAGTTCTTGGGCTTCTTACTTTTTGTAATGATTAGTTTGTGTCAGAGTCAGTAAAGATGTTAATGCAGAAAAGAGAGATAAAAATGAAACATCCTGGAGAACTTTCCTGGTTATTTTAAAAATATTGTCCCTGTTGACTTGAAGTGGTGTAGAAACAGTTCCATATGCTATGTCTCTTCCCGCCCCCCCCCCCCCCCGCTGCATCTTAGAGTTTAAACATAGATCTTTTTATCGGATATAACTTCTGTTAACAATATGGCTGACTAGGTTAGCAAAAGAACCGTTCTTTTTTTACAAGCTCTTGATTTGGGGAGGTTGCTAGCCGACTTGAGTCCCTTGCTCACATTTAATTATGGAAAGCATTATGCTCTTATAATCTTTGCCAATCCTTTTCCGGTAACACAGACCTAAATTACATACTGATTTCTCTAGATTCTTGCCTGGTTTGGACCAAATTACATCCCAGACAAATTCCTGATCTTAGCGACTGTGTCTCTCAGTTGTTTTATAGGAGACAATATGTTTGTCTGTATTTCATATTGCTTTATAGAGATCATTCCTCGTGCTAATCCACTAATTTTCTCTTTCTTGAAAAATTAATTTATATCAATTAATTAACTAATGCATTTTTATACTAAAATGCTGAAATACAGACAAGGTTATATTCTCCCTGAATCCCTTGCTCCAAGCCTACCAGATTGGCTCATGTACTTGCAAACATTTTTCTGTGTATTTGCTCACATCTAGGGGCACAGTTATATGTCTTGTTTTTGTTGCCATTGTCTTTATATAAATAGAATCATACCATAGAATAATTGCTTCATAATTTATTTACCCATTCTTCTGTTAATAGACGCTATGTTCTGAATGCCTTCCTCCAAAATTCATGTTGGAACTTAAGACCCAGTGTGATAGATTAAGATATGGGGCCTTTCAATGATACAAAGTATCAAAAGAGAGAAGAAAAACAGAAAGGTGGGGAAATAATTGAGTCATAAGCACTCTGCCCTCATGAATGGGATTAGGGTCCTCATCCAAGAGGTTGAATGAAGGACCCTGGTCCTTTTCCCTTACTCTGTGTGAGGATGCAATGGGAAGGCTCCATCTCAAAAGTAGAGAGTGAACCATCACCTTGACCTTATACTTCTCAGCCTCCAGAACCATGAGAAATAAAATTTCTATTATTGCTAAATAATTTCTATCTAAAATTTCTATTGTTACCCAGTCTAAGGTATTTTGTTATAATAGCAGGAATGGACAGAGAGAATGGATATAGACTTTGCCTGTTAATTTGCTAAAAACTAAGGTTTTATTTTCAGTATTTACTATCCAAACCAGCCTGGAGTAGCAGGGAAAACACTGGACTTACATTTTTGTCCAGCTGCACCACTAATGTCCACGTGGTGTTGGGCAAGTTATCATCGTTTCTGTGCCAACATCTCCCCAGCTGTTAGAAAAGCAGACATGTGCAGTGAGCAACCTACACAGTCCCAAGCTGCCCACCCCACCCCAAGTATTCAGGTCAGCCTTCTCCATTGTGGTACGAATGACTTAAGTCAACAGCAAGTATTTAACAACCAACATGTGTCAATATTCCCTATTACCCAAACTCATCCACACTTACAATTATGCATGTTTCACAAGGAATCACTGGAACCATAAGACTGTAATACAACAGTCACTGACCAGAGGACTGTGGTGCTTAAAGGTGTATTTTCTCTGAGCCTTGCAGAGATTTTCATAATTGAATTAGCTATCAATATTTAAAAATCAGAAGATTGGGCAGCACCTGTGGCTCAAAGGAGTAGGGCGCCGGCCCCATATGCCGGAGGTGGTGGGTTCAAACCCAGCCCTGGCCAAAAACTGCAAAAATAAATAAATAAATAAATAAATAAATAAATAAATAAATAAATACTTTAAGGCTCAGTACCTGTAGCTCAGGAAGCTGGGGCGCCAGCCACATACACCAGAGCTGGCGGGTTCAAATCAAGCCTGGGCCTGCCAAACAACAATGACAACTATGACCAAAAAAAAATAGCTGGGTATTGTGGCAGGTGCCTGTAGTCCCAGCTACTTGGGAGGCTGAGGCAAGAGAATCACGTAAGCCCAGGAGTTAGAGGTTGCTGTGAGCTGTGATGCCACGGTACTCTACTAGGGTGATGGCTTGAGGCTCTGTCTCAAAATAAATAAATAAATAAAAAATAAAAATCAGAAGATTTTTATAGAAAAATGAAGTCTTCTGACTTCTCTTGGAAGAAGAACTATATTTGACAACACGGACATGTACAAAGTAAAGTTACCGATGTGTAGAAAAGATGCTTTAGAAACATCCTCGTGCTGACCCTGACAATGGGGCAAGCAGGCTAAGGAGAAGCAGGAATAATCTAGAGTGGTAAAGGGGTCAGGGTGATGACCATTCCCACTCCTCTGAACCTGTCCAGCATTCCCAATCCTCCTCCCTGCTTTATTTTTCTCCTTATCACCTTCATGGATAAACTATCTTTTACTTATTTATTATATGTCTTCACTGTTCTAATGTTAGTGCTGTAAGAACAAATATTTTTGTCCATTGTATTTATTTTTAATCACCAGACAATGGAAGTATAGAAGGAAGCAGCAGACAGTCAGAAGTACCTTAGTACTACTTGCCTCTTTAAAAGGGGCATTTTCCCAACCCCCACATCCATTGTCTCTGTAGGCAGCCCACTTCACTCACTGGAGTTTCCTCCTGGTTGTCCCTTGAGGCATCTCAGCTTGTGCACTGGCTCTAGGATCCCAATTTTGAGATCTGCCCAAGTAGCTGATCTGGGAATCAGCCCTCAGAAGGGAAACCCTGAACAGCAGGGCTGGGATTAGGGTGAGGTGAGAGGAGGCATCTGGGACATAGGATTTAAGGTCCTGGGTGCCTAACTTATAGGGAAGCACTTTCATTCAAGGTCATTCAGGTACACATTGGCACAAGCACAATTCTGAGAGAACATGCTTCTTTAACATTCATCCCTTAGGCACTTGTTCATGCAGGACCCAGCCCCACTGAATGGAACTTGAACTCAGAAAGCCACAGTGCAGATCTGATTCTTTCCTGCCTGGTGCAGGTCACTTGCTAGGCATAGCTACACAGGGATATTTCCATCCTGGAGGAAAACTATAGTCTAGCATAAGAGATATCCAAGTTTATAACTGATGATAAATATAATAACAAGAAAATTATGAACAAATTAATAAGGTAGAGTAGATGAGAAAGAGAGAAATGTAGCCAAGAGGCTGGAGAAGAGGCTGCACAAGTTGGTTAGGACAAGACTAGGATGAATACTATATTTGCTGGACTAACAAGTTTTAATTTGACCCACTGTGTCAGTGTTGCATAGGAGGTTATCCTTAGACTGTCTTCTTGGAGTCATCTAGGATGGTGTCAATTCCTAGGTATCTGTCCCCTTGGATTTCTAGGAATGCAATGCATTAATTCACCTTTTAAAGTGAGTTCTCCAGGTATCTCTCATCCCATGAATATTCAGGAAGCACATCCTTAAAGGCTATTCCTTCTCCAACATGACTGTTCACCTGCATCACTGCAGAAGCTTTAAAAATATAAGCATATCCAGGCCCCAGTGCACCATGGTAACTCTGATTCATAGCCAAGACTAAGATTGTCTTCCCTAACCAAAGAGAATTTAAAGATATGCAGGTGAAAGAAACTTTTCAGGCTTAGAACAGGGTTGGGCAAATTATATCATATGGACCAAATTGGGCCCACCACATTTTCTTACAAATAGAGCTTTATTAGAACACAGAAATTCTTCTGTTCACATGCTGTTTATGACTACTTTAGTGCTACAATGGCAGAGTCGAGTGGGTTCTACAGAGAACCTGTGACTCACAAAGCCTAACATATTTATCACTGATCCTTTGCAAATATTTGATGATCTCTGCTTTATGGAAATACCTATTGGTGATACAGAGAATGAGGGGATGAGTACAAATTATAGTGGTAGTGGTGGTGATGGGGGTCTGAGTCAGAAAAAAAGAAGAACAGAACAGTGTGAGAGATGCAACACAGAGAGACTTATAGAACTTGCTGCTGGCTGAGTGTATTAAGTGAGAGGAGGTGATAGTTTTGTATTTCCAATCTGGGTGATGTCGTTAACTACAATGAAGATCATGAAAGGAAGGGGTGTTTATGGGAAGTTAGGGACTTTCTGAATTCAAAGTGCAGATAAAGATGTCCAGGAAGCAATTAGAAATATGAGCCTAAGATTCAGGAGAGAGGTAGAGACTGAAAGTGAAGCTTCGCCAGGAGGGCAAGTTTCATGTGAGCAGACCAGACAAATGAGGGGCAACACAGAGGCAAGCAGGTCGAGGAAGAAATTCCAAGAAACCTCAACAGTTAAGGGGTTGCCAAAGGAACCAACCTAAGAAGGAAAACCTAAGAAGGATTAATCAGACGGATGGAAGGAAGTATACATGAGGAACATTTGTGGAGGCCGAATCACTTGCTGTTGGCCTTCAGAGATGACCTTTGCTGGGATTGTGAGGTTTGAAGGGTGCTCTTGAGATTAGGTGCCTCTCGCCAGCTTCCTGTGGTGGAATCTGTGGAAAACACCCTATACAAACACCCTATACAGCTGCAAGAAGACAGCTGCCATTTTTGCTACCTGTGTGGTTTCCTCACATGCCCTCCCTGGGAAGTGCAATATGACTCTCCCACAGAGCATATGGGAAGTTAACTGGAGCTCCTCTTGCCTTGCTGAGTTCTCCTTCAGTTCAGCTATGATAGTGCCTGGCAGTGCAAACCAGGCCAGCTCACCATTCCCCGGCACCCAGTAGCCGTTCAGTGAACCTTGCTATTGCCCTTGCCAGGTACCCACTGCCAAAGCAACCAGTGCCAACATCAGAACTGATTCTTAGAGTTGCTTCCTCCCTAAATGTGGAGAGAGAAAAGGAGCAAAGGAGAGTGACAGAGAAAAAAAGAGAATGACTGTTATAAAAGGAGGAAGAGAGAAAAAGAACAGGAAGAATAGAGACACAAAGAAGAAACTCTTTAGAAGAGGAGTCAGGGACCTTGCACTGTGTGTTTGCCATGCACTGGCACAGTAGCCTTGTGAACTGATGTGTATACTGAAGGCAATGGTATCTGCCAGGTGTCCAGCACAAAACCTGACACTCAATACATGTCTATTAGCTTTGAATATCCACAGAAAGTAGGCTAGGCACTGCATTGTTAGACCCTTTGATAATTTTCATGGCAGCCATGCAATAAAACTATTGGTTGTGGGGGCGGAGCTAGATGGCTGACTGGAAGCAGCTTCCGAAAAAGGTTCCTGTCCAAAAGGGAAAATAACCTCCTGAAACTGCACAATTAAGCTGAATACTGGGAGCCCAGCTGAGAGAGAGAAGTGATATCCGAGGGTCACCTCTGCTGAGGCAAGCTGCAACTCCAAGAAAGCAAGCTTCAGGTACAAAATTCATCTGAAAAGAAAAGTGTCCATCCCCTCCCCCAAGAAAGCTCTGAGTTTCTTGCTTTTCTATTTCCTTTCTTTTTCTTCTCCTTGTTTGCTCCTGTGGGTTTTCTACAGACAAGTGGTGAACTGTGGACCTCTTGTCTCACCCCACGGAAGAGTGCTGTGGGAAGTGGGGTGTGCTTCCCCAGAGCACCCCGGTGTGACTCTGAAAACTCTATTGCTAGGCAGAAAAACTGAACTAAAGTTTTCCCCACCATTTTGACCTTACAGTACACCCTTCCCCCCTTGCCTGAAGAACCAGAAGCCTAACCCCTGCTGAAACTGAGGGAGGAGGTCCCTGAGCAGTGCCTGCAACTCTGCATGCCATAACAAGTGCCCCACCAGGAAAAGACTCTGGGGGGGCCACAGCAAGCCTCCCCACCTCTGGCCAGGGAATCCGCAGGTGACTGCCTGGCCCTGCGCCCCACGCTTGCCAGGCTTCCGCAGGCCTGCCGTCTGCTAAAGACTCTGCCGGCAACCTCCAGGTCTCCGCAGGTCCACCCCTGGCCAGGAACTCCCTGGGTGACTGTGCAGGCCTCTGCCTGGCACCTGCAGGGGCCCTGAAGGCCTTCCCCTGGCCAGTAAATCCCCTGGTGGCCATGCTCTCCGAGCCTGCAGGGCTTCTGCAGTTTTGCCTTCTGCCAGGGACTCTGCCCATGACTGCCAGTCCCCTGCAGGTCCGTCCTGGCCAGGGACACTCCCAGGGACCACGCAGGCCTCCACAGGCCAGCCTTCTGCCAGGTACTCTGCCGGCGACAGCCAGGCCTCTGCATGCCGCCCTGGCCAGGAACGTCCGGGCGACTGCTGGACCCTGCACCCCACAATTGCCGGGCTTCTGGAGGTCTGCCTTCTGTCAGGGACTCTGCCCACAACCGCCAGGCTCTGGCTAGGGACACTGCTGGTGACTGTGCTGGCCTCCGCCTGGCACACATGGGGCCTCCGCAGGCCAGC
This sequence comes from Perodicticus potto, assembly GCA_963574655.1. Classification (NCBI taxonomy): domain Eukaryota; kingdom Metazoa; phylum Chordata; class Mammalia; order Primates; family Lorisidae; genus Perodicticus; species Perodicticus potto. Next base: position 2,452 of record CAUYRH010035101.1, on the reverse strand, counting down.
CTTCTGCCAGGGACTCCACGGGCGACCACCAGGCCTCTGCAGGCCCACCCCCAGCCAAAAACTCCCCAGACAACCACAGGCCCTGCGCCCAGCACTTGAGGGGCCTCCACAGTTCCACCTTCTATCAGGGACTCTGCGGGCAATGGCCAGACCCCAGGAGGTCTGCCCCTGGCCAGAGATTCCCCCTGTGACTGCGCGGGCCTGTGTCTGGCACCTGCAGGGCCTCCACAGGTCTTCCCCTGACAAGGAACTCCCCTGGCAACCACGCATACCTGCACCCCATGCTTGCCGGGCCCCTGCACTCCCGCCTTCTGCCAGGAAACTTGCCGGCGACCGCCAGGCCCCTGCAAGCCCACCCCTGGCCAAGAACTCCCCCAGCAAATTCGCAACCCATGCCCCGAGCCTGCAGGGCCTCTGCAAGCCGACCCTCTGCCAGGGACTCCACTGGTAACTGCCAGGCCTCTGTAGGCCCACCCTCAGCCAGGAACTCCCGCAGTGATCACGAGGCCTCGCGCCTGGCACTCTCAGAACTGTGTGCATCATCACCCGCCCTGCTCCTGAATCCAGGGGTGCCACACTCTGGAGCTGCTCCTGCAGCCAGAACTCCCTGGCTGGGGCAGTGCCAGAAGAGGTACACAGGGTCACTCACTACAAAGTTCAAACAACAATAGGGTGGTCCCGCCAGGGTCTAATCTTTGAGAAACACTTTCCAAACTCTGAGGATGGCTTGATGCAATGGTGAAAAACAATCATGGGGCAGAATCAATGGAAAAACTCTGGCAATATGAATAATCAAAGTATACCAACTCCTCCAAGGAACGACAAGGCAGACACAGCACAAGATCCCCTGCATAGGCAAATGGCTTAGATGTCTGAAATCAAATTCAGAATCTGGATAGCAAATAAGATCAGCAGAATGGAGGAAAAGATGGAATTAGAATATCAATCAGTAATCCAAAAGATGACCCAAAAGATGTCTCAGGAATTCAACGAATTCAAAGACAAAATGACCAAAGATTTTGACACATTGAGACAAGAAGTTGCAGCCTTTAAGATCTGAGAAATGCAGTAGAATCCCTCAGTAACAGAATGGAGCAAGTAGAAGAAAGGATTTCTGACATGGAAGACAAAGCTTTTGAATGCTCTCAAACCTTCAAAGAAGAAGAGAAATGGAAGGCAAAACAGATCACTCTCAGAGAGCTCTGGGATAATTCGAAGAAAACCAATATTCGCCTCATAGGGATCCCTAAAAGCGATGAAGAGGCTTCACAAGACACAGAGTCTCTTATTCAAGAGATTATGAAAGAGAACTTTCAAGACATGCCAAGAGATTCTGAATTTCAGATCAGACAGTTTCAGAACCCCAGCACGACTCAACCTGAATAAGACATCTCCCAGGCACATCATAATTAAGTTCACTAAAGTTAATATGAAGAAGAAAATTTTGAAAGCAACCAGATGCAAGAAATTGATAACGTACAAGTTATTAGAATAACTGCAGATCTCTCTGATCAAACCTTTCAAGCTAGTAGAGAATGCTCATCAACTTTTAATCTCCTAAAACAAAATAACTTTCAACCCAGGATCCTGTATCCAGCCAAAGTGAGTTTCATTTAAGATGGATGAATTAAATACTTTAATGACATCCGCATGTTGAAGAAATTTGCTATAACTAGACCAGGTCTCCAGGATATTCTCAGACATATCCTACATAATGATCATCGTAATCCTCCAATGCAAAAGTAAACTCATCCAGAAACTTTAATTCAAATTTCAACTTCCACAGCAATGAAAGGATTAAAAATGTCCACTAGATTTTCTAAAGATTTATCAATATTTGCGATTAATGTGAATGGTTTAAATTGTCCTCTAAAGAGGCATAGGTTGGCTGACTGGATACAAAAACTCACACCAGCTATCTTCTGAATACAAGAATCTCATCTTACCTTAGGCATCTATATCCCAGGCAAATGGAAAACAGAAAAAAGCAGGTATTGCAATCTTATTTGCAGATACAATAGGCTTTAAACCAACCAAAGTAAGGAAGGATAAAGGCGGACATTTCATATTTGTTAAAGGTAATACTCAATATGATGAGATTTCAATTATTAATATTTATGCACCCAACCAGAATGCACCTCAATTTATAAGAAAAACTCTAATAGACACGAGTAACTTGATTTCCTCCAGCACCATTGTTGGAGATTTTAATACTCCTTTAGGAGTGTTGGATAGATCATTTAAGAAGAAGCTAAGTAAAGAAATTTTAGATTTAAAATTAATCATTCAACATCTGGATTTAACAGACATCTACAAAATATTTCATCCTACTAAAATTGAATACACATTCTTCTCATCAGCCCATGGAACGTACTCCAAAATTGATCACATCTCAGGTCACAAGTCTAACCTCAGCAAATTTAAAAGAATAGAAATTATTCCTTGCATCTTC
>CAUYRH010035100.1:0-20371 GCA_963574655.1 Perodicticus potto | reverse complement strand
TTGTTTGGGGCCTTGGCTGGATTTGAACCCACCAGCTCAGGTGTATGTGGCTGGCACCTTAGCCACTTGAGCCACAGTCGCCGAGCCTTAAATTTTATTATTAATTATTATTTTGTCTTCTAGAGCTTAGCAATCTATTGTATACATGAGTCATTGTTTACTGATGGGCATTTAGATTGTTTACTTGTGTTTTCTATTCCAAAAAATACTGCAATGAAAAACTTTTTGCATATGTCATTTTGTATTATGTATCTCCCAGATAAATGCCTGACAGTGAAAAATTGTACATTTATGCATTTTATGAGAGTGTTATGTGCATTTGTAACTGTGATGGATATTATTAAACTGACCCCACTAGACACTGGACCAAGTTACATGCCACTGGCGACACCTGAGACCCCATTCATTCCATTGCATCACGTTGTAACAAGATGTTCTATGCAGCCTACTAAACTGAGTTGATCACGTAAGCCTTTAGACTATCCCCCTTATATCTGCTCTAATACATTAGGCTGTTGACAGGCTGAAAGTGGTCTTCCCTTACTGCTAAGTAACACAGCCCTTTCACTGCCCTTCCTTTACCCCCAACAAATAAACTGCAATTAAGGAAAAGGAGAGTTTGGAAGTTGGGTTGAACTTCTGTTCCTCATTAGAGTGTCGAGTTCACTTCTTTGGTATTTCTAAGATAGTAATCACTCTGAAATGTCTCTACTGCCCTTTTTTCTATTCTCATTATATCCTTCCTTCCTTGATTTGTCTAATTTTTTTTCCTCCCAAATTTCCAAGATATTTGGATGTTGGGTGAGCACTATCATATTTTATTTTTTTATTTTTGAGACAGAGTCTCACTATTTTGCCCTTGGTAGAGTGCTGTAGTGTCACAGCTCACAGCAACCTTGAACTCTTGGGCTTAAGTGATTCTCTTGTCTCAGCCTCCTGAGTAGCTGGGACTACAGGTGCCCGCCACAATGCTTGGCTATTTTTTTCTTGCAGTTGTTTAGCTGGCCCAGGCCAGGCTCGAACCCATCACCCTCAGTGTATATGGCTGGCTCCGTAACCACTGTGCTACGGGTGCCAAGCCAGCACTGTCATATTTTAAGTACAGCCAAACAAACGGTACTTTTGTTGAAACAAACCCTGCAAACACACACAAAAATCCATTTTAAATGGTAAATGTTTAATAAAATTGTTGTTAGTTTTTTTTCAAGTATATATTCAGTAAATTTGCCCAAATAATCTTACGGAAAAGAATTGATGACTATAGATTTACCTTTAAGAAATGTTTTTTTTTTGTTTGTTTGTTTGTTTGTTTTCAGTTGCCTTACTCTGAAACTTATAAATAACATTTCCTAGAAATGTTAAATATGTAAAATTGATGTAAAACAAATGAGACCTTTTGAAAGATTTTTACCTTCGACATAACTTGTGCTTTCTTTTTGTATTTTAAATACCAGGTATTTGATACACATTTTTCTGTTATTAACTACAATTGTGGCATCACCTCTGTCCATTTCTGGCTCCTCTTCCAGGGTAGCTGATCAATAATTATTCTTTTTTGCGTGGTTTTCTTGAAATAAGATGACTATTAATTTAGTGACAGGAAAAGGATAGGTTTTATTTTAAGAAGAGTGGCTCACAAAATGATTTTTGAAAAATTTTGAAGCATTTTATGTTTTATGTTCAATTGTCAGCTGTAATTTGCACACATAAATTCTGATCAGAATCAACAGTTTTTTCTCCCCTTCCTGTGTCCCCAGGTTAGGCACTATAGTAATTTATTTCTAGGTTAACATTTTTTCTTTCTGTGATATCTTAGACTAGATGTTATGTAATGGTGTGAAAACCACCTATTTGAAGGGTTTAAACTTTGGGGAATCAATCTGGTCTTCTTGCCAAACTTAAAAATGCTGCGTTGTTCTTGATTGCTAGGATTTGTTGAAGGAAGTTCATCTTCGAGAGATACAAGATTTGTGTTGATAGAATTCAGTCCATTGTGGGAGCTTGAGAATTTTCATCAGCAGATATCAGTGCCTCATTTATAATCTCTATTGTTCCATGAGGATTGTTGGTAAATTATAGTATCATTATTTTATCACCTATCTCTTTTTTTATTTTTAATTAATTTTTTTTTTTTGAGACCAGAGTTTCACTGTGTCACCCTCGGTAGAGTGCTGTGGTGTCATAGCTCATAGCAACCTTCAACTCTTGGAGCAATTCTCTTGCCTCAGCCTCCCAAGTAGCTGAGGTGCCTGCCACGGTGCCCGGCTATTTTTTGGTGTAGTTGTCATTGTTGTTTAGCAGACCCGGGCTGGGTTCGAACCTGCCCTACTTACTGAACTACAGGTGCTGAGCCACACCCATTCTATCTCTTTCTTTCATTGTTCCATCACTTACTGGCTTAGATGAGTGTTTGAGGGGTTCTGTCTGATCAGAAGCCTCTGTGTCTGATGTACTCCTTCGTTGATTCTGGGAAGCAACTGATTTCATACTGTTCTAGATGTTTTTGAACTTTTCCCTTTCTGGTGTTCAGGAAGTTGAGATGATGAGGTGTTGGCATCTGCGGTTACACAAGGAAGTTTCAGGGGTAGCTACAAATACAATGATTTACTTCTTAATTTATTTTCTGTTATTGGCAGCCTCAAAATGTAAACCCCAAACAGTTTAGATAAACACACACACCCAGACACAACAAATAAATACCAAATGTGGAATTTCTAAAATTGCGTTTCTGTCTGGAATGATGGAATCTATGTCCCTAATTAAATGATTTTTATTACTCCATGATGTACAGTTTTGAACACCTTTATTTATGTCAGTTTTTCTATCTCTTACATATAAAATTGTTGCAAATTATTAAATGCTGCACTTGACAAAAACAGAATTTGCACAGCTCAGAGCTGAGCCTTTTGCAAACATGAGCATGCCTTAGTTTGTGAGTGTGGTAGTTATGACATTATCTTGTGGCTGTTGTTACGTGGGAAAAAAGAAAAAAAAAAGATAGCCCAGGATCCTGATGCTTGTACCTTTTACCAGCCAGTAGAGGCTGTGGCGTCACAGCTCACAGCAACCTCCAGGCCTCAGCCTCCCAAGTAGCTGGGACCACAGGTGCCCACCACAATACCCGGCTATCTTTTGTTGCAATTTGACCGGGGCTGGGTTCGAACCCGCCCCCCTCGGTATATGGGGCCGGTGCCCTACTCACTGAGCCACAGGCGCCACCCTGGATGTTCTTTTTTACTTTTCCTATCCTTTTCTCCATACCTCCAATCCTGGCAATGGTCTTCCCAAATCCATTTATTCCTCTCCATCCTCCTTCTCCTCCTTAAGCCCAAGCTGCCTGCACTGTCTACGTGGATGGCTGCATAGCCTTGCGTTCAGTCCTTCCAGCATTGCAACACTGCCTGTCTCCCTGTCCACCGGGGCCAGCGAGATGTGTCTTCGATAGCCCCGTGTAGCTCACTGTGGGCATCTGACCATCCTTAGGAGCATTAAAGGAGCAAAGTGTTTGATAGGGGCTTGAAGTCGCCCGACCAAGATTGGCATTTCATAGCATGTCTCATGGTGAGCAAGTTTCTGGTGTTTCCAAGCTCCAGAAGTGAGCTGCAAAACTGTGGTGTGTTTCAGAAGATGGGGAGAATTGGATGAGACTCGTCATGGGCAGCCCTTAAAACAGCACATAACTGATACTCTTTCACTGATGCAATCCCAGCCACTTTCCGGCTGCATTCCCAGGCTTGTCTGCTGAAGTATACTCATTCTGATCTCTAACCTCACCCTATTCTTGCATCTTTGGGCTTTAGACATGCTGGCTGAGTCTTTTCTCTTTCCCTCCTAAGTCCTATTCTTCTTTTTTTTTTTTTTTCGGAGACAGAGCCTCAAGCTGTTCACCCTGGAGAGAGTGCCGTGGCATCACAGCTCACAGCAACCTCCAATTCCTGGGCTCAAGCGAGTCCCTTGCCGCCACCTCCCAAGTAGCTGGGACTACAGGCGCCCACCACAACGCCCGACCATTTTTTGGTTGCAGCCATCATTGTTGTTTGGCGGGCCCGGGGTGGATTCGAACCCGCCAGCCCAGGTGTACGTGGCTGGTGCCTTAGCCCGTTGAGCCACAGGCGCTGAGCCTAAGTCCTATTCTTCTGATGTCACTTCTGGCTATAGGAGACTTTTCCCGACACCTTCCTCTATCACCTGGCCGTTACCTTAGGCTCACTCCCAGCCCTGCCAAAACCAAATGTGAGGTCGACATTTGCAGTATCTTAGTCTTTTCCCGCCTTCACTTTTACTGAGTTTCATTTCAGTTATGTGTTCTTCTTTTTCATGGGACCCATCTCTTTTTCTCAGGGTTTTTTTTTGTCGGTTTTGGTTTTGAGGGAGGCATGACTAAACTTGTGGTGACATCAGGATCTCTTACATGCACATTTGCATCGCAGCGTAACCACACTTTCATGGAATACATTTGTGGTTGTAGAGGGCTATCTGCTTGTAATTTGTATATCTAAAAATATTCTTCTCTTAAAACATTTGTATAGCAAGCATTTTGATTTAAAAAAAAAAAATCTCCTTTCCCAGATAGGATAGGATATATTGTCTTACACTGAATGTTTAACATTTCAGGAATCTCTTCTAGATTAAATTGGAGTAAGTTTGAGGGAGAGCAGAGCAGGGAATGTTAGTTTGATTATAGGGTTATCAGCAGAAATCTAGGCTTTTGGACTTACTCATAATTGAAGTCCCTGGAGGGACTAATTTTCCTGAGAACTTAGTATTTTAATCATAAACAGATCCAATTCAGTAATACTTTCATAAACCTTTGGCTACGACTTCGGTATTAATGTCCTGAACTCTTAGAAAGAGAAACATACTTTTGTTGGTTGGCCAAGAAAAATAGGTCTTGATTCAAATAAAAATAATGTTATTTGTTATTTTAAAGAGATTTTTCCATCGAGCAATCTGTTAAACATTTCGGTAATTTAGTTGTCTAATATTGGACAGGACTTGGGCAGTGACTTGACGTAGTTTTCTCTGGCTCAATATCATGACTGTTTAAATTTTAAAGTTTTTGCTTTTGACTCGGGGGCAAGTTGTATTAGATTATACGTAATCATTTAATGGTTATCTTTGATTTCTTTTGTTGTAGATTTTAATAAAAGGATGAGTCCTGTGTCTTATTTTCTTAAATATATTTGAAATGGTAAAATATACAAAGAATTTTTATTGAAGGTCAAAATTTTTCCTTTAAGGTACTTTTCTTTAAGGTACATGTGCAATCTTCCCCCTGCTAGTGTAAGTGGCTGAAACAGCGCTTGGAAACCGTGGAGCCCCCGGAGAAGGCTTCCTTCTTCCCTTCTCTGACATTCTGTTTCTGAGCTCACTTGTGTTATTTATAGAAATCTCTTCCTGGTGCTCCACCTGTGTGAATGCAGGTCGTGTCTACCGATGGCTTTTTACATACACATCCTTGGTGAACTTATTGTACATTACTGTCGTTTCTCCTCTCAGCCGTGTTCTTGTCCACAAGTACTAGCTGGGCACTTCTGTTTAGATGTCCTGCTGATCACTCAGATTTAGCACAGGTGAAGGTAAACCATCTTTATACTTCCAGCCAGAGAAGTGGTCCCTAGTAAGAAAGGCACTGTGAGCGGAAACGACCTGTGCTGGGGCTGGCTCTTTGGGGAGCCTGGCCGTATATAGTGGCCTCTGTGTGCACACTGGCTTCACACCTGTGAAATCTCGAGTCGTTAATTTCTGAATGTTTTCTAGACTTAGACAATCCAGTGATTGTGATTTTCTTGTCTCTTTTAAAATTTTGCCATGTGTCTTCCAGATTTTAAACTTAAGTTTTTTCCTTTTTTCTTTATCTGCTTCGTGTTTTACCTATCTTCAGGCACTTTGTATTATACCTTTACTCTTGTGCACACACGCATATATATTTTTCTATTTTCACATTACCTGTTCTCATTTCAGCTATTATTTCTTTTTCTGGACTGATGTAGTATTTGTCCACATTTCCATCTATTCCTTTTTTATTTTTTTTTGAGACAGAATCTTCACTTTGTTGCCCTCAGTAGAGTGCCATGGCATCACAGCTCATAGCAACCTTAAACTCTTGCCTCATCTTCCCAGGTAGCTGGGACTACAGGTCCCTGGCACAGCACCCGGCTATTTTTTTTTTTTTTTTTTCAGACATGAGGTCTCACTCTGGCTCAGGCTGGTCTGGACCCTGTGAGCTCAGGCAGTCCACCTGCCTCGGCCTCCCAGAGTGCTAGGATTACAGTGTGAGCCACTGTGCCCAGCCCATCTATTCCTTTTTAGAATCCATTTTGCATATTTTTATTCATTTAATCATCTAAATTGCCACTTGGATTACCTCATTTAAAAAGTTAAAAACAGCTCGGCGCCTGTGGCTCAACGGGCTAAGGCACCAGCCACGTACACCTGAGCTCGCGGGTTCGAATCCAGCCCGGCCCGCCAAACAACAATGGTGGCTGCAACCAAAAAATGGCCGGGCGTTGTGGTGGGCGCCTATAGTCCCAGCTACTTGGGAGGCAGAGGCAAGAGACTCGCTTGAGCCCAGGAATTGGAGGTTACTGTGAGCTGTGATGCCACGGCACTCTACCCAGGGTGACAGCTTGAGGCTCTGTCTCAAAAAAATAAAAAAATAAAAAAATAAAAAGTTAAAAGCATGAAAAAGCTCCCCACCATATTCTGATTTAAAATGGAAATCAGGTTGGTACACTGTGTTTTCCACCATCCAATTTCAATGTATTTTTTTTTTTTTTTTTTTTTGAGACAGAGCCTCAAGCTGTCACCCTGGATAGAGTGCTGTGGCATCACAGCTCACAGCAACCTCCAATTCCTGGGCTCAAGCGAGTCTCCTGCCTCCACCTCCCAAGTGGCTGGGACTACAGACGCCTGCCACAACGCCCGGCCATTTTTTGGTTGCAGCCGTCATTGTTGTTTGGCGGGCCCGGGCTGGATTCGAACCCGCCAGCTCAGGTGTACGTGGCTGGTGCCTTAGCCCGTGGCTGGCGCTGAGCCTGTTAGCTGTATCCTCACCTGAGTATAAACTTTACTAATCACGAAGATGCTGGTAAACACTCAACAGTGTACGTGGAACACCGTCGCGAGGGTGTTGAGGAAGGACAGAATCCCATCCCACCCACCACTCTGCTGGGGGTGGGGGGGTCACTCCCGACACCCCTCTGTGCCATGTCTGTCTGTCTGTCTGGGATGTGGCTTCTGTTCCCAGACTCCTCTGGAGTGAGACCCAGTGGAGCCTCCGCTGCACAGCTGTCTCCTACTCTGACAGGGACAATAATTTGTCTCTGTGCAGCTCATTCTGCATTCTAATCTCCTGTACCACGAAGCTTTAATGAAATCATTCAACAAGGGCGAGCCTTCCAGGACAGACAAAGTCCCCGTGTGTAAAGCCCGAGGGGGGACGATGAAGACACTGTTTACAGAGGGGAGGGGGCTACCTGCTACCACCTTGACCTCAGACACCACCCTCCACCCTGCCCCTTCTAGTCCCTTAGAAACAGCAGAGGAATCCATTGAGAACAGACGAACCCCCTAGAGGGGCTGGATCTCCAGTTCCCGCTGTTGACACAAGTGTGGTCGGAGGAGTCATCACTGACCGTCACTCGTGGAATCTCACGGCAGCGTCTCAGGCATTTGCTGCCCCTTATGTAACCCAGAAATGCGGAAAAAAAAATTCCAAACTTAAAATGGTATTTATTGGGTTGGATCTTTGAAGATCCCTAACACAAGCTCGCTAATCTGAAAGTCTACTTCAACAACAGCGTTTTTCCTCCCCCATTTTCTAGCACCCATCAGGCAAAAGACGGGGCAAACAGCTTGTGAGTACATGTAGCAGACACGCGTGTGCTCAGCACAGCCTTGGGGAGGCCGCAGGTCTAAGCCTGAGACTAACCAGGGAGGACTCAAACTCATGCTTTTGACCTCCACACAGACCTATCCCTAACCCACAGGAGAGGATAGACCCACATGCAAGTTTCTGTGCTTTCCTTATGAACCAGATGGAGCCAAACACAAACTCTACACCTTGATTTTTTCAGTCTTTACAATGAAAAAAAAATACAGTGAAATGCACTTTCTTAAAGAAAGTGGCACTTACATCAGCCTTGCAAATAAAAACAAGGTGTTTGCTAGCCCACAAATCTCACCCACTGAGCCTCCCTCCGCACTGGGTTCTCCCAGGAACATTCCAGTAACCCCCTTCAGCACGTGTGAGCGAGCGGCTGGTCACCAGCTCACTTTATAGCGATATTTAATTGAACGAGTTGAACGATGTTGTGCTAATGAGGGTCAAATCGCCACCAGATGTTGCCTCTTTTTTTTTGTTTAAATAAACACAGCTGTGGACACGCAGGCAACACAGAACTAACAGCAGGGGAGAAAAAGGGTTCTAAGGAAACATTTGCAAGCAATAAAGGAGAGAAAATCCAGGGATTAATGAATTTTTATCCCACCTTTCTTTTTATTACAAACACATGAAAACACACTGAACTTGGTGCTGTGACCATGCTACCTAGCAGACAACACTTCCGAGCCATCATTTGTGAACTGGGGAGCTAGGTCCCGGGAGGGCCGCGCGGGGAGTCAGTCTGATGGAAGCCATCAACAACCTGACTGAGCTGTGGAGTCTTCCTCGCCGCGGTCCAGGAACCAGCTTGGAGTCTTCCCATCTCTAGCTGCACAAGGCCCTGCGCACACTTCGGAAGGCAAGAACAGAATAGGAATGAAAAGCGGCAGCATCTGTGTTCTGAAACACAACAGCAGAGCCTCTCCTGGTCTCTGCGGCCGGGAGTTAGGAAAGGGTAATGAAAGCAACAGGGAAAGGGAAAGTCAGTGATCTAAAAGTCAAACAAAACAATTAAAAATCCACAGGCACCATCTCACGAACACTTTACAACTGGTAAAAGGATTAGATTCCAATTCTTCACCTTTCTCTTCCTTCCCTCTTCTGATGAAAGCCTTCACGAACAGCATAACAATTAAGAAAAAGTGGAGCAGGCAGAAACATTAAACAGGCAGATAATCTACAAATGAGGATCTCTGTAATAACCGATAGGAAATCAGACTTTTAAAATGAACAACTGGCTTGTCTTTGCGTTGCTGACAAACCATGGCAATTCTGAAGCAGAATAAAATGTACCTGGTGATAGCTGAATAAAAATTAACAACAACAACAAAAAATTTTTTTTTGACAGAGTCTCACTTTTTGCCCTTTGGAGAGCCGTGGCGTCATAGCTCACAGCAACCTCCAACTCTTCGGCTCAAATGATCCTCTTGCCTCAGTTTTTCTATTTTTAGTGGAGATGGGGTCTCACTTTTTGCTCAGGCTGGTCTTGAATTCCTGAGCTCAGGTAAGCACTCACCTCAGCCTCCCAGAATGCTAGGATTACAGCTGTGAGCCACTGCACCCATCCTAACAAAATTTTTTATTAACCAGTTTCTTCCAAGGGAAGTAAGGTCCATGAGATAGAGACCATGGGAGTGAATTCTGAGTCTCTACCACTTTAGTGAGAGAGCTTGGGCAGGAGAAAAACCGCTCAAACAGAGCTTTGTGAACTTGGGCATGTCATCCTTTTAATTAATTCACTAATTCTTTTTGGAGACAGAGTCTTGCTCTGTTGCCTAGGCTAGAGTGTGGTCATGCAATCACAGCTCTCTGCATTCTTTTTTATTTTTTATTAAATCATTGCTGTCTACGTTAATGCAATCATGGGGTACAATGTGCTGGTTTTATATACAATTTGAAATATTTTCATCCAACTGGTTAACAAAGCCTTCATGGCATTTTCTTTTTCTTTTTTTTTTGAGATAGAGCCTCAAGCCGTCACCCTGGGTAGAGTGCCGTGGCATCACAGCTCACAGCAACCTGCAATTCCTGGGCTCAAGCGAGTCTCCTGCCTCCACCTCCCAAGTAGCTGGGACTACAGGTGCCCGCCACAACGTCCGGCCATTTTTTGGTTGCAGCCGTCATTGTTGTTTGGTGGGCCCAGGCTGGATTCGAACCTGCCAGCTCAGGTGTACATGGCTGGCGCCTTAGTCCGTTGAACCACAGGCGCCGAGCCAAATTTTATTTTATTTTATTTTATTTTTGAGACAGAGCCTCAAGCCGTCACCCTGGGTAGAGTGCCGTGGCATCACAGCTCACAGCAACCTGCAATTCCTGGGCTCAAGCGAGTCTCCTGCCTCAGCCTCCCAAGTAGCTGGGACTACAGGCGCCCGCCACAACGCCCAGCCATTTTTTGGTTGCCGTCATTGTTGTTTGGTGGGCCCGGGCTGGATTCAAACCCACCAGCTCAGGTGTACATGGCTGGCGCCTTAGCCCGTTGAGCCACAGGCGACATGCAACCACTGTTTTATGTTCTTATTTTAATGTCTTTTAAATAATAACACACATTTCCTTTTCTCCCTATAGATACTTTTCCCAATCTGCCTTTATTGAAATGTAGCCCCGGTAGATGCTCTGGAAAAAGTAAAGTTCTATGAACAAATTAAAGTTCAGAGATGCCAGAAATTAAGCCACAGGCTCCAAACCCACTCCTTGATAGGGTCTCTGGTCGCTCAGGCGCAGTGCTTCGGAGCATCCTGGCCTCCTTTCTTTCTCTTTGTTAACCCACTGTGACGGGGCTGCATAAACAGATGTGGCCCCATGGTCAATTGAGTAGTGTGCTGCATACCTATCGTTTCCAAGCAAAAAATTGTAAATGGAACCATCCTAATTCAAGGACTGTATGTACTTTGGAGACCCCTCAATCCTCCCTACCTCTGACACCACCACCCTGACCCGAAACCTCCCTGCCTCCCTTCATTCCCTGGCCTCCAACTTGCCACCCACAGTGTATTCCCCACATAGCCCCCAGTTATGGCATATAGGAAAAGGTTAGTTCTGAAGGGTAAAACAGGGCGACAGAAAGGCAAAACCAGAGGCCTTCTGCTCATCTAATCAATCCAGTTTCAGGATTCATTTTGTGGAGCCAGAGGAAGGACTTGAGGTACGGGTCCAGCAGGGTATCTTGAGTGGTCAGCTTTGGAGGCCCAGATGTCTCACGATGTTCTTCATCAGAGTTGAGGAACTGCAGCTGCCTATGCTCTCTTCCTACCCTCCCCTCCTCCAAAATTACCCTGATCTCCCTGTGAGCTTGGGTCAGGACCTCTCACGGACTTTAGGTTGATAAATGACCCGGATTCAGAGGGACCCTCGGACTTGTTGGAAGTCCCCTTCCAGTGTGACTCCCTGACCCCCCAGATGCATTCTGATGGGGGGGGGGAACAGGCAGTGGTCTAGGGTCTCAGCTGGAGGGGACTTTCCCCTTCTTCCATGGCCAGGAAGAAACTGGCCAGCCTAAGTAGCAGGGAAGAGTTCCGTGTGGAGTCCCTACTCTAAGGGGTGAAGAGACACGCTAGGAAATTGGGGAGACCATCCTCAGCTGTGGGACTTTAGGAGGCAAAGTCCAGGGGCGTCTCCATCGTGGCCTGGGCCTCTCTCCTCTTTGTTGCCCTCCTCATTTACTGCACAGGTGCCTGGTGGATGAAACACCTGAGGGCTCCTGGGTTCTCTTCTCTATTGGGCATAGGCTGGGGCATGGTTTTAATGGTACTGTTTTTTGTTGTTGTTGTTTTGTTTCATTTTGTTTTGTTTTGAGACAGAGTCTCAAGCTGTCACTGTGGGTAGAGTGCTGTGGCATCACAGCTCACAGCAACCTCAAACTCTTGGGTTTAAGTGATTCTCTTGCCTCCGCCTTCCAAGTAGCTGGAACTACAGGCGCCCGCCACAAAGCCCGATTATTTTTTGGTTGTAGTTGTCACTGTTGTTCGGCAGGCCCGGGCTGGATTCAAACCCTAGCCGCTGAGCCACAGGTGCCAAGCCTAATTATACTGTTAATAATTAACATCACACAGTGCTTACTCTGTTCTAGGCAGTGTCCCGTTATTAAAGGAATTAATTGTTATTATAACACTAAGAATGAGATATTATTGTTATCCTTATTTTATATATAAAGAAGTAGGTCATATAAGTGGCAGAGCCAGATTTCAAAACTAAGCAATCCAGTTCCAGAAGCCAAGTTCTTCAGCCCTGGCTGCACGGCCCCTCACCGCTTTCTCCTTCTCTTTCTCTTTGTAGGCTCCAGGGCCCAGTCTGTGTTGACTGGGTCAGCCTCAGTGCCAGGGTCACCATAACCTGCACAGGAGGCAGCAGCAACAGGGACACACACGCCTCAAACTGCTGCCAGCATCTGCCAGGTCAAGTCCCCAGTGTCCTCATCTGCAAGAACAGCCGTTAGCCCTCAGGGGACCTAACTTGGTTCTCTGGCTCCACGTTGGGTACCATGGCTGGCTCCAGGCTGAGGAGGAGGCTGGATACGGATCACTGTCACTCCTGTGGCGCCTCTGTGAAGCCTGAGTGTCGTGGTGCTTGAGACTGCAGGAGAAGTGAGGCGCAAACCTCCCATCTCCCCAGCATACAGATGACACTGTCTGTTGGGTACATGTTACTTTTTGTTGTCACCAAGATGGTTTGCAAATCAGTGCCTGCGTTTTTGAGTCTCGTAGACTCAGGTCTTATTTGTGTCAGCTCCAGGTTTGCACCCGCCTTCTCAGCTGACTATGACATATTGCTGAGTTCATAGGTGGCTTTTATCCTTGGAGGTCGATTTGGAGAGATCTGAAATGCTTGGTTCACTTTGTCTTTTTTTTTTTTTTTGTAGAGACAGAGTCTCACTTTTATAGCCCTCGATAGAGTGCCATGGCGTCGCACAGCTCACAGCAACCTCCAACTCCTGGGCTCAGGCGATTCTCTTGCCTCAGCCTCCCGAGTAGCTCGGACTACAGGCGCCCGCCACAACGCCCGGCTATTTCTTTGTTTTGCAGTTTGGCCGGGGCTGGGTTTGAACCTGCCACCCTTGGTATATGAGGCCAGCGCCCTACTCACTGAGCCATAGGCGCTGCCCCACTTTATCTTTTCTTGAGCATCTTAAATGTGTCACGCCCTTTCCTTTTGGTATAAAACATTTCTACCCTTGATCTTAGCCAAAAGGCTGAGAAGGGATGGTATAAAACATTTGTGTCAGAACCTGCAAATGACCTGAGCTCCTCCACCCCTCTTG
This sequence comes from Perodicticus potto, assembly GCA_963574655.1. Taxonomy (NCBI): domain Eukaryota; kingdom Metazoa; phylum Chordata; class Mammalia; order Primates; family Lorisidae; genus Perodicticus; species Perodicticus potto. The sequence continues at coordinate 7,232 of CAUYRH010035100.1, read as the reverse complement.
TAAGTGATTTATGCATTTATTTTTGCCTGGATGCCCAGAATATATAATTTTTTTCCTTTTAAGTTTGGCAATTTTACTAGGATACTTCCTGTGTTTGGTCATTCTGATCAATTGTCTCAGGTTCACAGTTTCCCTCTGAACATATACTTTTAAAAACAGGATTTATTTAATTTCAGGTAAGCTTTCTCAAATTATTAACATCTTTTAATATGGGTACTTTTTCTCCTGTTTAGTTTTACTTTTCAGGGTCTTCTATTAGTGTGTTGGGTTTGCTTTTTTTTTTTTTTTTTTACTATCTTCTGAACTTCCAACTTTTCCCCAAATCTGTTTTATCTCTTTATTTGTTTATATCTATTTATTTATCATATTGACAGAGAAGAATGAAGTTGGAAGATGTAACCTGATCTCAACCTTTCCTATAAGACAGTCATCAAACCTCATGGAGTGGGCATAAAGAAAAAGATAGAGATTCTTGAAGTGAACTCTATTAGTTCCTTAGGCTGCAAGCTTCTGTTTTCTTTCTTTCTTTTTCCTTCCTGCCTCTTTTTTTTTTTTTTTTTTTTAAGACACAGAGTCTCACTCTGTCACCCAGGGTGGAGTGCAGTGGCCCTGTTATAGCTCACTGCAGACTCAAACTCCTGGGCTTAAGTGATTTGCCTGCCTCAGCCTCCCAAAGAGCTGAGACAGAGGTGACAGCTAATTTTTTTTTTTTAACATTGGGGTCTTGCTATGTTCCCCAGGCTATTCCCAAACTCTTGGCCTCAAGTGATCCTCCCATCTCAACCTTCCAAAGTGTTGGGATCACAGGTATGAGCTACCATGCCTGGCAGGCTGCAAGCTCCTTAATGAAACTCAGATTTTATTTTTCTACAGCCAAGAACTGATCATTGTTTTCCTAGTTTCTTAGTTTTTTCTTAAATCACGAATTATATATTACACCACAGCGATTCTCCAGCTAAACCTCCCCATGATGGTCAGAAAACAGATCCAAAAATGCATGTCTTCTCTTCATTTCTCAAGCACAACTGCGTGGTCTGAAAAATGTTAACAAAATTCATAGGAAGTCAAGTTCAATTAGTGTACACTTGCGTCCATACATATGCAAACACCCGTGTTACCAAAACAAGAAGCATTGCCAACACTCCAGAAGTCACACTTGTTCCCCTCCTGGTCAGTACTTTCTGCTGCACTCTTTTGTTAAGGAACCTGCAGCCCGGGGAGTGGAGGGTTGGATTTGCCTTACGCGCGTCTGTGCGTATTCGGGCTGCGTAAGGCTGGAGTCCGCGGGCAGTACCTGTAATAGCTTCTGGGAAGCAGCAGGGGGCGCTGTGGGTGTGTCCCTGGGAGAAGTGGCGCGACGGTGACCAGCTCCCGCTGCCCTGGCACCAAGCTGCTCCCCAGGGCGCAGCATCTTCCAGACTCTGCCAGGTCCGCCCCTAGCGGAACCATCTCCCAGGCACAGCCCAGAGGACAGGGAGTTGCCCAAAGACAGCCTCCGGAGTTTAGTATTAGCTCTTTAAATGTGTAGTAAAATGCAACAAGGAAGTCGTCTGGACCTAGAGTTTCCTTAGTGAGAAATTTACAATTAGATTCTATTTCTTTAGCAGATGTAGGGCATGTTGACTTTTCTACGCATTCTTTCTTCACTTTTGTGAATTTTTTTGAAAATTGTGGTTTTCAAGAGATTTGTCTATTTTCCACAAGTTGGCAAGTCTATGGATGCAAATTTATCATAGCTCACAGCATCCTCAAACTCTTGGGCTTGAGTAATCCTCTTGCCTCAGCCTCCTGAGTAGCTGGGACAGCAGGCATGCACCACAACACCCTGCTAGGTTTTTTGTTGTTGTTGTTGTTTGTTTGTTTCTTTTTTCTATTTTTCATAGATAAGGGTCTCACTCTGCTCAGGCTGGTCTGAAACAGGTGAGCTCAAGCAATCCACTAACCTTGGCCTCCCAGAATGCTAGGATTACAGGCCTGACCCACTCCACTCAGACAAGCATGTTTTAAAGGTCATCCATATTGTAGCAGGTATCAAAACTTCATTCTTTTTAAAGTTGAGTAATATTTAATTGTATGTGTACAGTACATTTTGTTTACAATTTATCTGGACAAGTGGGTTGTTTCTACCTTTTGGGGTGTTATGAATTACATTTCTGAGGACATTGGCTTACAAGTACAGTCACGCATCGCTTAAAGAGGGAGATACATTCTGAGAAATGCATTGTTAGGCAATTTCCTTGTTCAAACATCCCAGAATGTACTTAACACAAACCTAAGAAGGTACAGCCTACTGCACACCTAAGTGAAGTGGTATAGCCTATTTCTCCTAGGCTACAAACCTGTACAACGTGTTACAGTACTGAATACTGTACGTGATTATAACACAATACCGCTGCAATAGCTGGGAGTGGAATTTCTGGATCACATGATATTTCTATGGTTAGCTTTTTGAGAAACTGTCCCTCTATTTTCCCACAGTGCCTGTACCATTTCACAGTCTTACCAGCAGTTTATGAAGGTTCCAGTTTCTCCACATCCTTTCCAACACTTATTATTATTATTTTAAATTACAGCCATCCTAGTAAGTGTGAAGTTGTACTTCCTTGTCGTTTCTATTTGATTTCCTTAATGACTGATGATGTAGAGAATCTTTTCTTGACCATTTATATATCTCCTCTGGAGTAATGGATATTCAAGTTTTTTCCATGCTTTAGAATAAAAATTTGGTTATTTATCTTTGTGATGTTGAATTGTAAGAGTTATTTATATATTCTGAATATTAAACACTTTTCAGATGTATGATTTGCAAATATTTGCTGTCATGAAGGTTATCTCTTCACTTTCTTGATAATGCCCTTTGATGCCCAAAAGTTTTAAATTTTGATGAAGTCCAATTAATCTAGTTTTTCTTTTGTTGCTTGTGCTATTGGCATGGTATCTAAGAATCCATTGCCAAATCCAAGTTCATAAAGACTTATTCTATGATTATATTAAGAGTTTTACGATTTTACTTCTTATATTTAGGTTGTTGGTCCATTTTGAGTTAATTTTTATATCTAGTGTAAGGTAGGAGTCCAGGTTCATTCTTTTGCATGTAGAAATCCAGTTGTCTGAGCACCGTTAGTCAAAGAGACTGTTCTTTTCCCATTAAATAAACTCAGCATTTACTCATTTGGCTGTAAATGTATGGTTTTATTTCTAGATTCTCAATTCTGTTCCATGTATCTGTATGTCTATGTTCATATGATTACTATAGCTTTGTAGTAAATTTTGAAATTGGAAAATGAAAGTTCATTTACTTTGTGCTTCACTTTCAAGATATTTTTGGCTCTTTGGGACCCCCAGCAAGCCAAGTGAATTTGAGAATCACCTTTTCCATTTCTTAGGAATTTTGAAAGGCATTGCATTGAATCTGTAGGATGTTTTGGCTGGTATTGACATCTTAATAATATTAAGTCTTCTATCCATGAATGGATGTCTTTCTATTTATTAGGTCTTAAATTTCTTTTAGCAGTGTTTTGTATTTCTCACTGTGCAAGTATTTTGCTTTCTTGGTTAAATCTACTCCTTGGCATTTTATTCTTTCAGTTGCTATTGTAAATGAAATTGCTTGCTTTCTTTCTTTTTTTCTGAGACAGAGCCTCAAGCTGTCACCTTGGGTATTATGCCATGGCATCACAACTCACGGCAACCTCCAACTCTTGGGTTGGAGCGATTCTCTTGCCTCAGCCTCCCAAGTAGCTGGGACTACAGGTGCCTGCCACAATGCTCGGCTACTTTTTGGTTGCAGCCATCATTGTTGTTTGGCAGGCCCAGGCTGGATTCGAACTGCCAGCTCAGGCGTATGTGGCTGAATGGCTTGACGCTTGAGCCACAGGCGCTGAGCCTGAAATTGCTTTCTTAATTTTCTTTTTTGATTGTTGCTGGTGTATAGAAACACAGTAGATTTTTCCTTGTTGATCTTATCCCTGAAGTTTTGCTGAATTTCTTAGCTCTAGTATCTTTCTTGTGGATTCATTGGGATTTTCTAAATGTAGAATTATGCCTCTTGTGAACAGAAATAGTTTTACTTCTTCCTTTGCTATTTGGATGCCTCTTACTTCTTTTTCTTGTATAATTCCTTTGGCTAGAACTTCCAGTACAATGTTTAATAGCAGTAATGAAAGTGGACATCCTTGTCTGGTTTCAGACTTGAGGCAGGAAAACTTTCAGTTTTTCATCGTTGATTATGTTGTTAGCTGTTTGTTTTCTATAAAGGACCTTTATCATGTTGACAGATTTCCTATCTATTCCTAGTTTTCTGAGTGCATTTTCATGAAAGAGTGTTGGATTTTGTTAGATGCCTTTCTGCTTCAATGGAAACAATAATCTTTTTTTTTTTTTTTCTGTTAATGGGGTGTCTTATACTGATTGATATTCTTTTTGTTTTTTTTAGAGACAGAATCTCACTTTATTGCCCTCAGTAGAGTGTCGTGGCGTCAAACAGCTCACAGCAACCTCCAACTCCTGGGCTTAGGCGATTCTCTTGCCTCAGCCTCCCAAGTAGCTGGGACTATAGGCACCCACCACAACGCCCAACTATTTTTCTGTTTTGCAGGTCGGCTGAGGCTAGATTTGAACCTGCCACCTTTGGTATATGGGGCCGGTGCCCTACTCGATGAGCCACAGGCACTGCCTTGATTGATATTCGTACATTGAACCACCCTTGCATTCCTGGAATAAATCCAAATTTGTCGTGATCCTTTTAATATAATTATGGATTTGGTTTGCAAGTACTTTGGTGAAGGTGTTTGTGTCTATTTTGATAAGAGATATTGGCTTATACTTTTCTTTTTGTAGTGTCTTCATCTGGCTTTGGTATCGAGGTCATGCTGGTCTCATAGGAAGAGTTAGGAAGTATTCTGTTTTTTTCAGACTTTTAAAGAGTTTGGAAAAGATTGGAGTTAATTCATTAAATATTTGGTAGAATTCACCAGTGTAACTATCTTGTCCCTGACTTTTCTTTGTGGGGATGTTTTGGTTGTTGATTCACTCTTTTATTGTAGGTCTGTTGAGATTTTTTTATTTCTTCTTGAATCAGTTTTGATAATTTTTGTATTTCTGGGAATTTGTCTATTTTCATGTAGATTATCTCATGTGTTGGCATACAGCTATTTGTAGTATATTATTATTGCCCCTTCTATTTTATTTTATTTTATTTTTTAGAGACAGAGTCTCACTTTGTCACCCTTGGTAGAGTGTCATGGCTTCACAGCTCACAGCAACCTCCATCTCCTGGGCATAGGTGATTCTCTTATCTCAGCCTCCCAAGTAACTGGGACTATAAGCGCCCGCCACAACGCCCAGCTATTTTTTTGTTGCAGTTCAGCGGGGCTGGGTTTGAACCTGCCACTCTCAGTATATGGGGCCAGCACCCTACTCAATGAGCCACAGGCGCTGCCATATTACCCCTTTTATTTCTGTGAGGCCATTGGTTTTGATCTTAGGAGTTCAAGTCCAAAAATTTCTTTCTTTCTTTTTTTTTTTTTTTGAGAGAGAGCCACAAGCCATCACCCTGGGTAGAGCACCATGGCATCACAGCTCACATCACAGCTCACAGCAACCTCCAACTCCTGGGCTCAAGTGATTCTCCTGCCTCCACCTCCTAAGTAGCTGGGACTACAGGTGCCTGCCATAACGCCTGGCTAATTTTTGGTTGCAGCCGTCATTGTTGTTTGGCAGGCCTGGGCTGGATTTGAACCAGCCAGCTCAGGTGTATGTGGCTGGTGCCTTAGCCGCTTGAGCCACAGGTGCCAAGCCAAGTCCAGAAATTTCATTTATGATTTTAATTATTTGCGTCTCTTCTTATTTGGTTTCTTTGGAAGTTGGGCTAAAGTTTTGTTAATTTTGTTTATCTTTGCAAAAAAGTCAGCTATTAATTTTCTTGTTTGTTTTTCTGTTTTCTACTTTATCTCCATTCTACTTGTTACTATTTCCTTTCTTTTGTGCTCTAGAATTAATGTTTATGTCTAAAGGAGTCCCCAGGTTCCCCTGCTTTCTTTCTTTGTCCTGACTAAGAAACACAGAGCACCTTGACCACTCTGTGACCTGGCTAGCTTCATGTTTTCCCTTGCAAGCTTGAACCCAAGCCAGGGCCTTGAACATTCCCAGGGACTGATAAAGTTGTTGCTTGAAACAATGAAAAATAGATCATGTTGCTAAACATGAATAAAAGCCAACAACAAATATTGGTCACCCTCTCCCTAGACTTAGCCCAGATGAAATAGATCTCCTGAACAGACCAATTTCAAGCACTGAGATCAAAGAAACAATTAAAAATCTCCCAACAAAAAAATGCCCTGGTCCAGATGGCTTCACACCAGAATTTTATCAAACCTTCAAAGAAGAGCTTATTCCTATACTGCAGAAATTATTCCAAAAAATTGAGGAGGAAGTAATCTTCCCCAGTACATTCTATGAAGCAGATATCACCTTGATACCAAAACCAGGTAAAGACCCAACTAAAAAGGAGAATTTCAGACCAATTTCACTAATGAATATAGATGCAAAAATTCTCAACAACATCTCAGTCAATACATTATAGCTTATCATCAAAAAGGTCATACATCCTGATCAAGTAGGTTTTATCCCAGGGATGCAAGGCTGGTTTAATATTCGCAAGTCTATAAACATTATTCAACGTATCAACAGAAGCAAAACCAAAGATTATATGATCCTCTCAATAGATGCAGAAAAAGCATTCGATAAAATCCAGCATCCTTTTCTAATTAGAACACTGAGGAGGATAGGTATAGATGGCACATTTCTTAAACTGATTGAAGTTATCTATGACAAACCCACAGCTAATATTTTACTGAATGGAGTAAAACTAAGCTTTTCCTCTTAGAACTGTCACCATTGCTATTCAACATAGTGCTGGAAGTTCTAGCCAATACAATTAGGCAAGACAAGAAAATAAAGGGCATCCAAATGGGATCAGAGGAGGTCAAACTTTCCCTCTTTGCCAATGATATGATCTTATACTTATGGAACCCCAAAGACTCAACCACAAGACTCTTGGAAGTCATCAAAGAATACAGTAATGTCTCTGGATATAAAATCAATGTCCACAAGTCAGTTGCCTTTGTATACACCAACAACAGCCAAGATGAGAGGTTAATTAAGGACATAACTCCCTTCACCATAGCCCCAAAGAAAATGAAATACTTAGGAATATACCTAACAAAAGAGGT
>CAUYRH010035099.1:0-10652 GCA_963574655.1 Perodicticus potto | reverse complement strand
TGAAAAAATCTGGGTAGGGAAGTCTGCCTATTGTCAAAAACTCAGATCCTATTTTTTTTATTTCAGATTAATATGAGGGTAGGAACGATTAGGTTACAATGTTTACATTTGTTAGGTAAAATCCCAGTTGTAGTTATGTCCTATGCTCAGAAGGTGCCATACACCCTTACATTGTGCCCATTAAGTGGGAACACCCATCCCCCTTCCTCCCCTCCATCCCCCCTCCTTTCTCACCCCTCCCCACCTTGAATTAAATTGTGTTTTTCTCTTGTGTGGATGTGTATTAGTTCATCTACTGGCTTCTATTGATATTGAATACATTACTTGCTTTACCGTTTTAGTGATACTTTACTATAGAGAATGTTTTTCAACTCTATCCAGGTTAATACATAAGATGTAAAATCTCCACCTTTTTATGGCTGAATAGTATTCCATGGTATACATTTAATACAGCTGATTCATCCATTCATGGCTTGATGGGCACATGGGTTGTTTCCACATCTTGGAAATTATAAATTGAACTGTGACAACCTGGTGCAAATGTCCTTATGGCAAAATGCTTTTTTTCTTCTGGGAAGATACTTAGTAATGGGATTGCGGGATCAAATGAAAAGCCTATTTTGAGTTCTTTGAGGATTCTTCATACTTCTTTCCAAAGAGACTGTATTAGTTTGCAATCCCACCAACAGTGTGAAAGTGTTTCATTCCCTCCACATCCACACCTGCATCAGATCATAATTTTAACATGGTTTCACTTGATACTCGCAGAAGGGTGAAGCCCAAGACGTATGCATCTTATCCCACATAGTAATACTTGGAAACATCCCGAGGAAAGGGTAGTACTGGACTTTTTTAGTTTAAAATAGGGAACAAGTTCACCTGGGTTACCTGACCTACCCAACATCACACGGCTAGTAACAGAGCCTATTCTGATATTCTACATTCTATGCACTTTATGTCCATGTTTCCATGCTGCCATTTAAAGTCTAGAAGGGCTCTACACCTGTCATCCTAGCTGAGAGACCGAGGTGGGTGGATTAACTGAGCTCAGGAATTTGAGACCAGCCTGAGCAGAAAGTGAGACCCCATCACTGCTAAAAATAGAAAAACTAGCAGGTGTTGGGCACCTGTGGTCCCAGCTACTTGGGAGGTTGAGGCAAGGGGATCACATGAGCCCAAGAGTTTGAGGTTGCTATGAGCTGTGACGCCACAGCACTCTACCCAGGGCACAAAGTGAGACTCTGTCTCAAAAAACTAAAAATAAAGCATTAAAGGGTTAATGTTCTTGGAGCAATATTTAAAAGGGAAGGTCACAAATGACAGATAAAACTGCTATGGGGGAGGGAGAAGGAAAACCAGGCAGCTCGAAAAATGATGAGGTGAAAACTTGTCCTGCAGGACACCTGCTGTTGTAGATAATAGAGACCAGACTGATGCTGAGCTAACGAGCTGTGATAGCCACACTGAGTCCAGACTCAGAGAGGTAAAGTAACTTTCCCAACGTCACACAGCTAATATGTGGTGGGGCCAGGATATAAACCCAGGCCACATGTATCTCTGAGCCAGTGTTCTTGAATACTGTGGTGCACAATCTCTCAGTTGACTGCATGAGGTTCTTTGACCTTAGACAGAAGGCAGGAAAGGAGGTGGAAATGTTATGAGCAGAAGAGGGCCAGGGTTTAGAGGTGGGCGTCTCAGTGGTAGAATGAATCTCTCTCTGTCATCCCTCTTGGTGCTTTTCTGTGCTGTCATCTGGTCACTTGGCTTTCACCTTCATCCCCTCCATATGGAGACTGACAGACAAGAACTACGGAGGAGCAGAGCAGTAGAAGACAAGGTCATCAAGAGGCTCAAATACCAGCCTGACTTGGGACTGACTTGGGTTGATGGAGTGCCATTGAAGACTTATAATCACAGAGCCTAATAACCACCTCCCAAGGTGATGCTGAAAATTGACAATATTGCAAACAGCCAGAGTAGTCAACGTACTAAGGTGAAGAATAAATGGCTGCCCAAGGCCTCGCATTAAAGGACACTAGAGATTTTGTGGGCAAGTTCAATCTCAGCAGTGATTTTGGCACGGTTACCCATCACTGCTAGGTTGCAGAAACTGGTCCCTCATTCACCTGCCCCAGAACCCTCTCTACCCCTTCTCTGATATTCGAGGCAAGCAGCCAAGTTATGTTCCATGAGTCTTGAGCTTTCCACATCCCACTATTTACCCCAATCCCATCTAGATGCCACCATATAACTTCCACTGTGACCCCAGAAGCCACATAGGCTGCTTCATTTGAAGGGGTTGAAGGATTCAGAGCCAGTTTAAACACTAGCAGGATATCTGCTGTGACACGTGGCCCCAGAGCAGAGAAAGCCCTTAGAGATTCCTTGGTCCAACTCATTCAATCTATCAATGGACAGCGGTCTGATGGGTGAACAGACTTCTCCAAAATCATCCAGAGACGTGAACTTTCAAAGCGATAAACACACACAACCCCTCCTTTCTCAAGGTAGGTTCTCATGGCTTGCCCAATTACTTTTCTCTTCTCTTTCAGAAAGAAAATAAAAGCAGCTTAATCTACTGGACAACTGGAATTTATCCTTGACTCCCTCTCTCATTCACCCTCTCCGAGGGAGGAGGGAAGAATAACCTTATTTACCTATTGATGTTCTGAAAAGGAGGGGTTGGCTTGGATGATTAGAAAGACGATACTGCCAACTAGGGAAAAGGGGGTGGGAGGAAGGAAAAAAGTTTTGAAGAAAAGGGATAAGGTTGACCAATCTACAGGTTTGAACAATCGAGTTCAAGAATAAGTCGTAAACAAAGTTACATAGGGGGGCGACTGTGGACAGTGAGTAGGGCGCCCACCCCATATACCAAGGGTGGCGGGTTCAACCTAGCCCCAGCCGAACTGCAATAAAAAAAATAGCTGGGTATTGTGGCGGATGCCTGTGATCCCAGCTACTCGGGAGGCCGAGGCAAGAGAATCACCTCAGCCAGGAGTTGGAGGTTGCTGTGAGCTGTGTGATGCCACAGCTCTCTACCGAGGGCGATAAAGTGAGACTCTGTCTCTACCAAAAAAAATTACATGCAATGTTGCTGAATATCACTACGTCACCTTCAAGGCGCTGCCCCTGGGAAGCTGTGCACCAACACCAGCACCTAGTCCACTTTCCAAAGCAATTTTGGAGCTCTTTTCTGGAACGGCCACCAGATCCGTCATCAACTGGACAATCGGTTGGACAATTAAATTCACAAACGCAGCCTAGAAAAACTGCTACATACTTCTATAGTCATATCTATATAGAACATCACTATAGTCACCAGATGGCCAAGGGCAGGACTTGGAAGGTGACTGCAGTGATATTCAGCAATGAGATCTGTAGCACTTTCTCGAGCATGAGTTCCAGAACTTAATTGTCCCACCTCATACAGATATTCTCTGGAGATGACCAGTTAACGTTTGGCTATGTTATGCCCAAGTTTTAGGAAGACATCTAGACTGGAGATAAGATATGAAAGTTATAAAGAGTTTAAACTAAAGGCAAATAAAATGTAGAGTGAGGGAAAAAAATACACAAGGCAGCCTGCATACTGAGAAACACCCATTAAACAAATAAAAGCTGAAAAAGAAAAATATTCAAGGAGACAGAGAGGAGCTGTCCAGAGAGGCACGCAGAGATCCAGGAGAGCTCGTTGTAAGGAAAGACAAGGTCATGGCGCTTAAAGAAAGAAACTAGATCAACAGTAGCTGATGCACCCACAAGGCCTAGAAGTGGTACCTAGTGCAGAAAATGTCCTCAGGCAGAACAGAGAGTGTCGCCAGCGTGATTGGGAGAAGCCTAATCATAAAGAACAGAGAAGAGGGCGGCTCCTATGGCTCAGGGAGTAGGGCGCCGACCCCATATGCCGGAGGTGGCGGGTTCAAACCCAGCCCTGGCCAAAAGAAAAAAAAAGAACAGAGAAGAAATGGAGGTAAGAAATGAGGGAAAATCGGTGTATGTGATAAGAAATGGGGAGGAGAATGGATGGAAGATTGAGGGTGGGGAGAATAGCCAAAAGCAGGGTAGTTAAGGGTGGGAGAAGCATGAGCACATCGGTACATGGGCAAGGTAGAAACATGAGGGAGGAGAAACCAAAATTCCGGGAGAAAGTGGTGCATCCCATGGAAGAGAAGAGACACCTCATTTACCCAGCCTGAAGGAGACAAGATGATGAAGGGTCAGATAGAAATTCGGGAAACTGAGAAAGGAAGCGTCTGATGACCTCAAATTTTCAATGAACGTAAGAGTCAGAGTAGAATCAGTTTTGCTACAGGAAAAACAGCAAAACTTTCTCCCACTCCCACTGTATGTGCTATCTTGGGCCCATAGGAGTGTTGGCCCAGCCACTTGAGGACCTGGCTGACGGCCATGCAGTTCCACCCTACGTGATGGCTGCTGCGGTGGAAAGGGAACGTGGTGAATTTCACATCTGTCCTCCAAGCTGCTGCTCACATTTTTTTGGCCACGTGAATGAAAGTCACGTGGGCAAGCCTAAGCTCAAAGCTAACATCTGTCCAGAAAGCGAAGTGCTAGAAATATTTAGTAAGTGGCACAAGTGGTTATTGCAATGGTATTAGAAGTACAGTCTCTACATGGAGTCGGGGAAGTTGAGTGGGGATTTGGAAGAATTTTGAAGGGAATTAGAAGAAGAATAAATAAAAAGATTGATAGGTAGCCTGGAGAGCCCAGCTGAGTTCAGCGTCCATAATTTGTAATGGCGTTAGTCTCACTAGAACTGCATGACCTTTAGCCAAACCCACCTTCTCTCTGAGGTTCTGTCTTCTGACCCTTAAAACAGAGGAGTTGGATCTGACGGCTTATCATGTTTTCCTACCAAATTCCAAGATTCATCATTCGGACAATGAATCTAATGATAAGGAAACAGCGCAGAGTTAAGCACCCCCAAACCCTCCCACAGGTCCTATAGGGAAATAGAGTATCCAAGATGCCTCCTGGGGTACACACAGCCTACGGCAGCCTCGACATCACGGGGCCCTGATGAATTTAATGAGTAAAGCAGAGCCCACCCTTGCCCACCTTAACAAGGGTCATGTGGGTCCAGAGGTCAATGGATTTGACTTTCTTTTTCTTGTTTTCCTGTCCTCCACCACCAACCCAGTTCTCTGCCTCCAACTCCCCACTGGTAAATAGAGTCACACCACTGGGGTGGGTGGAGGAGAAAGGCAGGGGGAGAGACAGAAGGAGGCAGGAGGGAAGAAGGGGGAAGGCATTAATAGAACAGAGGCAGGCATTGATGGATTAAGGGAGAGGCCATTAATTTTTCATTTTGACAGATTATCATCCGTCAGAAGGCAGAAGAGATGGCCCCTGTGCCCAGAGAAGAGACACTTGCTCTTTGTAATGCAGTCTCTTCCTTCCTTTTTTTTTTTTTTTCAGGAATTAGGTAGTAGGCACCCAAAAGAATGAAAAATTTATGACAATCTATAATTTACATGCTAGAAGATAAATAATGAACTAAATCCTGTCATTAAATTGGCTCTTCGTTTTTCTTAATCCCCTGGATGATAAATCTGGTTATGCAACAGCATTTAGTATAAATTGATTTTTCTTTTGGTTGAGTGGGGGAAGGGAAACTGTTTTAAATACTTTATATATAAATAGATTGTCCAGGGCATCGCATTGCCTAAGGCCCTAAGATACAATAGTGCTATTAATGCGGCTTTCCATTAAGACTGGCATTAATTAAGGGAGGAAGTTCAGAAGGCATTTTGCAAACCAACGCTGATTCTGTGTAAAGCATTTGAGTTTAATGAATGGAAAAGTGGAGCTCCGATGTGGAGTGGGGCTAGCTTTCACCAGAGGACAGCTGGGGAGGACAGCTTTGCTGGGTACCATGAAGATGTCATCCCTAGGTGCTGATTAAGGATGTGATGGCAAAGCACATTGCCTTTTAACCCTTCCATTTCCCCATCTGTAAAACGGGGAATTGGCTCCTTTAAACAACTGTTTAAGCTGTTTAAAGGCATCCATTAGATAATATATGTAAAACAAATATTGGCACAGAGAGCAGTCATTAAGGGATGGTTGGTATCTTTAAAGAAACTGCATGTAATGGATTATGTAACAGTCTTTGACAATGATTCACAGCCTAGTATGCTCCTGGCTATTTTAAGACCTTTAAGATACATTAAACCCTTTATTCCTCACATCCACCCTATAAGGTGGGTGTCACCATTTTCTCCATTTTGCTATGGAGGAAACTGAATTATTATGGACATGCTTGCCTTGGGGCAGGCATATTCCGGGAGTGGAGGATACAGCAGTGGATAAAATGGGGGTGAGGGGTTCTGTGTTCACAGAGCTTACATTCTTTTTGAGGGGATGAAGACTATAAACAAAATATGTACATATATTATGTGACCTGTAAGAAGGTGATAAGAGTTGGAGAGAAAAATTAAACAGAAGGCCTGGGGAGGATGGAAGAAGGGTGCTACAATTTTAAGGGGTATCAGTTTTAACAGATTAAAGTATAGGACATACAGTTCCAGAACTGGAATTCTTAATCATTCTCCTGCATTGTTTAGGAGAAAGGCCATGGATTTGAGAATTAGATCTATGCTCCAAATCCCATCTTGCTTTGTATTAGCCTTGAAACCCGAGACAATTCTGTTTTCTTTTTTTTTTTTTTTTTTTTTGTAGAGACAGAGTCTTTACTTTATCACCCTTGGTAGAGTGCCATAGCGTCACAGCTCACAGCAACCTCCAACTCCTGGGCTTAGGCGATTCTCCCAAGTAGCTGGGACTACAGGCTCCCGCCACAGCGCCTGGCTATTTTTTTGTTGCAGTTTGGCTGGGGCCGGGTTTGAACCCACCACCCTCAGTATATGGGGCCAGCGCCCTACTCACTGAGCCACAGGCACTGCCCAAAACCTGAGACAATTTGCTCCATCTCTCCAAGCTTCAGCCTCCCTCACTGCAGAATGAAATATCACTTCAATAAGATTGTTGTGAAGACGCGGAGTGACGGAAATGAAGATGAGGCCACGGGGCCTTTTAATAGCTTCCATTCCTTACTTGTACCTTTGAAATAAAAGTAACACCTACCACTTAGGTATGCTATGCAGAATAAATGAGATAATCTATATTAAAGCAAGTAAAGAAGGATTTATCAGCAGCCCCAAGGGCCTACCTCAGTTTGGCATCCTTTAATTTTTGCGGTCAAATATTAAGAGTTGTATGACCCTAAGCAAGACCATTTGCTCATCTGTCAAAAGGCAGCACTGGATAGGATGGCCATGATGCAAGTAAAAATCTCACCGCCCCATAAGCAAGGCATCAAGCATCCTTTTTTTTTCTTTGATTTAAGAATTTGCTTCTTTTTATTATGCTTTTAAGTATTTTCGTATTTGTTGCACATATACAAAAGTAAAATTTGTTTTGTATACTGATTTGTATCTTGCCACCTTGGCAACATAAAGTTTTAGCATTTCTGAGCATTTCTGCAGATTTCTTTTTTAAGATGAAGGGGGAAGAGGAGGGGGAGGGAAAAGGAAGGGGGAGGATGGGTGGAGGGAGGGTAATTGGTGGGACCACACCTATGGTGCATTTTACAAGGGTACATGTCAAATCTCCTAAGTGTAGAGTATAAATGTCTTAACACAATAATTAAGAAAGTGTGGTGAAAGCTACGTTAACCAGTTTGTTAAGTATTTCAAATTGTATATAAAACCAGCACATTGGGCGGCGCCTGTGGCTCAAAGGGGTAGGGCACTGGCCCCATATGCCAGAGGTGGCGGGTTCAAGCCCAGCCCCGGCCAAAAACTGCGGGGAGGGGGGAAAAAAAAAAACCAGCACATTGTACCCCACAAATGCGTTAATGTACACAGCTATGATTTAATAAAAAAAAATGTAA
This sequence comes from Perodicticus potto, assembly GCA_963574655.1. Classification (NCBI taxonomy): domain Eukaryota; kingdom Metazoa; phylum Chordata; class Mammalia; order Primates; family Lorisidae; genus Perodicticus; species Perodicticus potto. Next base: position 2,737 of record CAUYRH010035099.1, on the reverse strand, counting down.
AGCATAAAAAAAAAGCATCAAGCATTCTGCCTGGCATGTGGGGATAAGCGCTGTCGCCAATGGGTTGCTTTCTATGCCCTGGGAGCTTTACAGAGCACGCTGCACGCATTGCTTCCCTGGTATGCACTATAACCTTAGGAGACCTATAGACCTGCAAACTGTCAGTGAGTCAGAAATTTGCCCCAAGTTTACCCAGTAACCAAGTGGCAAAATTAGCTCTAGGGCTTAGTTTTCAATCCAGGGATGTTTTCTTGCCTGAGTAGATTGATCATGAGGACAGTTCTCAGGACATAGCAGGTGCTCAATAAATGTTCAGTGAAAGAATGATGAGTAAACCACCCTTTCTTTCCATGATCCAGGGTGGCTAAAGAGAGGATTGCATCCAGCAAACCTGAAGGAATCAATCTTCTATAAATAACATCAACAACCATCTCTCAGAAAGACTTACATTCCACTGTACTGCCTGACAAAATATTCCAGCGGAATCGACCTGATGGGTTTCACTAATGTGTCAAGATAGTCCCACCTTCTCTCTCCATCATTCCTGGAAAATGCATCCCAATGGCCCACTCTGAAGGTCTAGTGAGAGGAGATGAGGGAAGCCATAGCCAAATTTGCCTTTTGGGTACAGAGGGGTGACAGGAAAGTTGCTGGAAGCCTCTGTGAAATAACTGAAGATGGGGACCAGATGGTATTCACCATAACTGTCAAGCACAAGCTGGCATGTGCTGGTTTTTAACTTACTGGAATTGATGGAGAAAGAATATTACCCTGGGATCCCCTGGTCTTGTCGATTATTATGTAGGTGGGAAACTATAAAGTTCAAGGAGACTATAAGTTCAAGGTGACTTATCCCGGGTCACACAGTAACATGGTTTCAGAGCCTACACTATATTAACCCAGGACGCTTACCCTGCAGAACAGAGTTTTCCAACAGAACTGCTCAGAAAATCCAGGTACAACTTTAGGAAAAACTAAATGACATCATGGAAAACTCACCATTGCACAGCCTGGAAGTGACTAGATCTCTTCTCTGTTGAAGTCAGACCTAAGCTACTGCTAAAGAGACACAGGCAAGACGTTATGAAGGACTGATGGTGATTGTACGGAATGTGTGTTAGAGGTGGGTAGTGACCCAATGTGATTCTAGACCCCTCAAATGAGAGAGATGCCAGGCCACTGAGGCAAGCCCTCTGCCTCCATGCCAGAGTAGGTTTCACCATGACTACGATGCCAGAGGATTCTTCCTATTCCTAAAAGGACACAATATGAGGTACTTCCTAACCATTTTCTCCCAGAAAGTAAAGATTTGATTTTCTTTACCTGTAAATCTTTAAGTGTAGACTAATCTTCCCATTCACTCATTTACTTAATAGCATAGAACCTCTGTAAGTTGACCACCCAAGGAAATGCAATAAGCTGGTCAACGTATGAGGTGGTCAACATAAGGAGCTAGGCCTAGCATACCAATACATACATGTGGTGTATGTCCAGTCTACAAAAACCAGGTCAACTTGAGGAAGTGGTTCTACCATATTTATTGAATGTCAACTGTACACCAGCCACTGAGGTAAGACAGAATTGAGTCCATTCCCACAAAGAGATAGTCCCTAAAGAGATGGAGAAGAAATAGGAGAGAAAGGCGGAGTGGAGACACAGAACAAGGCATAGAGAGAAACCAAGAGAGACCCAGACAGAACAGTCAAAACCCAGGGAGATCCAGAGACATTGAGAAGCAGAGATTCAGAGCAGAAGAGATTGAGAGAAAACAGACAAGCTCACAGAAATAGAAAGTAACAAAATGAGGAATTCGCCCCAGACAGTATCCATCCAAGTCACAGGTGATTGGCCCAATGTTTGGGCACGTGACCCAAATGAGGCCAATCAGAGACCTTCCCTGGGATTAACATATGGGCTCCAGAAAAGAGAGGCTCTAGACAAAGACTTCTGTGACAAGGGACAACTTTTTTTTTTTTTCGTAGAGACAGAATCTCACTTTATCGCCCTCAGTAGAGTGCCGTGGCGTCACACAGCTCACAGCAACCTCCAACTCCTGGGCTTAGGCGATTCTCTTGCCTCAGCCTCCCAAGTAGCTGGGACTACAGGCGCCCGCCACAACACCCAGCTATTTTTTTGTTTTGAGTTCGGTGGAGGCCGGGTTTGAACCTGCCACCTTCGGTATATGGGGCCAGCGCCCTACTTGCTGAGCCACAGACGGCGCCCCACAAGGCACAACTTTTAATGGCCCCAAACAAGGGGTCATATCTCCAGACCAGGCTCCACTGGTGACATCTCTGCTCCCAGGGCAGGAAGCTCACTGTACGATCTGTCCTCAGGTCTTGTTCCTCACATGCAATCAGCCCTTAGAACTCTCTGAATTAAATAGGACTAGTTTCCCTTGCAAAAGAGAAAGTTTTTACCTAAAGGGGCCAATTAAACCATGACAGATAATTTGCAGACAGATTTCGGAGGAAGGCTTTAGGGTTCCCTTTCTTCCCTTTCTGCTTTTATGTTTCGTTTCCTTGCTGATTTTTTTTTTTTTTTAGTCTTAATTAATCACTGGAATTAAACTAACTCTATTGGAAATAAAATATTTTTTTTTTTTTTTTTTAGAGACAGAGTGTCACTTTATCTCCCTAGGTAGAGTGCTGTGGCGTCACACAGTTCACAGAAACCTCCCAATCCTGGGCTTAGGTGATTCTCCTGCCTCAGCCAACCGAGTACAAGGGAACACAGG
>CAUYRH010035098.1:0-65241 GCA_963574655.1 Perodicticus potto | reverse complement strand
TACAGCAGAGATTCTCCCTAACATATTTCTAACTTAAAGTAAATACAGCAGAGATTCTACCTAACAAATGGAAACACTGTTTGTACCATCACAGTAATCTGAAATTAAAAAAATTTAAAGTAATAAAAGCAATAGACAACATTTACTGAATTTTATTGTGTGTCGGAGATTATACTAAGTCATTTATACGGATCAATTTTTTTAAGTTTTAAAACAACCCATTGAGGTGAGAGATACCATTACTATTGCATCTTACTGAGGACCTCACTAAAACAATCTTGCCAAATTACATTGAGACTGAACTGGAATTTAAGCTTAGGCTCTGTGTTTTCCAAGACTATGTTCTTAGTTATTACATTTAACTTACCAATTTTCTTTTTTTTTTATTGTGTGGGATTTGTTGAGGGTACAAAGAATTAGGTTACACTGATTGCATTTGTTAGATAAAGTCCCTCTTATAATTGTGTCCTGCCCCGAAGAGGTGTGCCATATACCCTTACCCCCATTCTCTCTCTCCTTCCTTCTCCCCACTCCTTTATTCCCACTAATTTTCTTTTTTATGATGACTCCATGAGGGCATGAGGAAATGGAGGTATAGATTAGTTAAGTGAATACCTAAAGTTGCTCAGCTAGCAAGGGGTGGTGCCAGGATTTGAACTCAGTCTAACAACAGAGCACATGCCCTTAACCTCTGCCTTGTATGGTACAGATTCTCAGAGCACTTGGAAACTAGTGAGATGAATGGTTCAGTTTTGCTCACAGGCATAGGACAGCCTAGTATTAATTTGTGTTTGTGTCTTATTTTATTTTATTTTATTATTATTATTATTATTTTAAGAGATAGGGTCTCACTTCATTGTCCAGACTGGAGTGCAGTGGCTCACTGCAGTCTCAAACTCCTGGTTTCAAGTGATCCTCCTGCCTCGGCCTCCTGACTAGCTGGGACAACAGGCACATGCCACCATGCCCGGCTTTTTAAAATTTTTTGTAGAGATGTGAGTCTCACTATGTTCTCGAAGCTGATCTCATACTTTTAGTCTCAAGTGAGCCTCCCACATCAGCCTTGCAAGGTCCTGGGATTACAGGCATGAGTCACCGTGCCTGGTCTGTGTCTTATTTTAGAAGACAAAAGCCTTATCTAGTTGCTTGGGAGACAGTGTATTAGTGAATTCTTATTAGCTTATCTTTTGATACCAGTTCAGAAATCAGCTAGCAATTTGGAAGATGGGCCTTCAAGGGCGTTTAGTTCTTTTCTCCATTTCTGAACAGGCTTTCCTTCATCTTGTCCAGGAATATACCTGGGCCCAAATAACCTAGGTCTTGCAACCACCAAATAGGACAGACTCTCTTTAGTTCTATCAAACCCCCCCCTGTTATGCATGCCTGTTCTCTTTGGGTACTTCATCGTCTTATGCTTTTTTCCTACTTTACACAGGAGCCATAAATTTATGCCAATTCAGTGTGTCCTTATTTTTCATATACCTAGAGCCAGGTAAAGAAATCTTTCACAAGATCAAGCTTTTGGAGAGAGGATATTGTTTTATTTTTACTCATTTATATGAGATATTAAAAATGTCTAGAACTTTCGGCAATGAAGCACAAGCACATGGTGAGCGTTCAGTAAGAGCTGGAAATACGATGATGCGACATCACATTTTACAGGGCTTTGCCGTTTATGAAGCATTTCCACATACATAATCTTGCTAGATGACTCTTAGAGAAAAATAATTAAATATTGTTTTAAAAAATTCCTGGTTGCTACTCTTCCTAGAATATGCTACATAGAGCTGCCCAGATGCAAAGCAATTTCAAAAGAACTTGATTACAAATCAATGCCTGCAATTTCGAATGTTTGACCTCGTGATTTTCAATCTGCATTCGTATTTGAAACCTCTGTCTGCTTCTCTGAGCACAGTGTCTTGATACCCAAGTCCTATCTTTCTCAGTCAGTGGTGACACCAGCCTCTGTCCCTGTGTTGATTGACTCTGAGGTTTGGCTGACTTTCTGTTATAGACATTCTCATCATAACCACCCAATGTTTTTTGTTTTTTTTTTACGTGCTGCACACAGCTGGTATTTTAAGGCAGATCAATCCACATGTATCTCCCCAATTTGGTGAAAGTCTAGTCATGTGAGTAAATAAAGAAACACTTTAAGTATATTTATGCAGATTTAACTGTCGTAAACAGTGCAGTTTGTCTCACTTCTAACAGTTCCTATCAATAGCACAGGATTGTGGAGGGAATGTTACATTCACAGAAAGTGGGACATAATAGCAGGTCCCACCAGTCACAAGAAGCTTCAGGGAGGTAGAATTATATGCACTATAAAAGTAACGTTGAAAATAGTGATTTTTCAGAACAGAGTGGGATTTCTGCCACTGCGAGAATTCTATCATCACGAAGATAACTGTTCATCCAGGAGGCTACACATCGTGATTCTAGCTTCAGAGAGGTGGTTAGAATGAATTACACCTGAGGACCTTTTTAATCCTGGAAAGGTCTGTTTTGAGATCTGTCTTCCATGAGTGAGAACAAGTGATAGGACCTTAGAAGGGTGGAATAGATCTTTAAAATAACTTGTTCAGGTTCCTAAACATAACCTTAGAATAATTTTGTGTTTGGGGTTGCAGTAGTCCAGAAGGTAGTGATTTTGCAGCAGTCCCGGGAAAATTTTAGGATAGAAAATTTTGGAGGCATGTTTTGCAGTCTCGGAAAGTTCTCATCTAAATGAAGGCAATACTCTTGCCGAACCCTGAACTAATACCATAAAGGCTTTCCTTTGTGTTTAAGGAAATGATAATAAAAGCCTGTGGCGTGCTTCCAGATGATTAATAGCTGACTGTGAGGCAGGTAGCACAATGACCCCAGCATAGTGAGCTGTGTGGCTTTGACTCTTCAATGCTGTGAGACTCAGTTTCCTCATCCATCAGCAAGAGACTTGACCCAGACCTTCCTTCACGGCCCTATGCAGCCCAGCCTCTGTCTTATCTGCAAAATGTAAAGCCCTGCTTCGACTTCCTTTATTTATAGCTTTGCCAGGTAACCATCTTTAGGGGTGCCCTGTCATCTCCTCTGCAGGGTGACCCAGGCCAACCCACCCACTTTTTTTTTTATTTTTGTAGAGACAGAGTCTCACTTTATCACCCTCAGTAGAGTGTCGTGGCATCACACAGCTCACAGCAACTTCCAACTCCTGGGCTTAGGCGATTCTCTTGCCTCAGCCTCCCAAGTAGCAGGGAGTACAGGCGCCCAGCTATCTTTTTGTTTTGCAGTTCAGTTTTGCAGTTTGAACCCACCACCTTCAGTATATGGAGCCAGCACCCTACTCGCTGAGCCACAGGCGCCGCCTCCAACCCACCCACTTTTTGTGGTACTGCTCTGTAAAGGGAGGATTCCGATGTTAATAGATTATTTATAAAGTCTTATCTGTTAATAGATTATTTATAAGGTCTTGTCTGTGACACTTGGGGAGGGAAAATACTACACAGATAACTATCTAATTTTTCTATATTGACTGAATTATTATTATGGGAGGCCTCCAAGTTCTCGGCCAGCATGTCCAGAGAGGCGAGGGTGGCAGAACTTGGCAGAATGGTCATTCTGATCACCCCTCACTCTGCTGTGTGTGCTGAATGACCACATAGGTTCCTACTGGGCCTGCGAAGTTTGGAACAGGCTTGTGTGATTTTAGGACCCTCCCTCTCCTTCTCATCCTTCTATCTTATCACCCATCTCAAATGCCCTCACTTGTTTGCTGATGCTTTAAGTTTTTTTAAGGAAGGAAAAATGCTTTCATGCCAAAGTTGAAGCTAAGAGGATGAAATGCTAAGAAAGGGTCTGAGGCTACACTTTGTAGAGTGAGTTCTTCCTTGTGGTGAAGGCAAGAAGGAAAGAACCCCAGCCTTGGATTTGTACCAATGGGTAGGAATCCAACCCCCAGGCCTCTGCTGGGGCCCTGCAACCAAAAGAGCCCCATGGTAGAATAAATGCTCTGCTATTACACAATAATTTGAGATTCTTTTTTTTTTTTGAGACAGTCTCACTATGTTGCTCTCGGTAGAGTGCCATAGTGTCACAGCTCACAGCAACCTCAAACTCCTGGGCTCAAGTGATTCTCTTGCCTCAGCCTCCCAAGTAGCTGGGACTACAGGTGCCTGCCACAACTATAATTTGAAATTCTTAATAATAATAAGGGCCCTACAGTTTCATTTTGCACGGGGGCACTGCAAACTATTTAGCCAGTCCTATCTCTAAGGTAAGGAGCATGGCAGGAAAAGATCTAGGTAGAGGAAGCTGGAAGTCTACCTGTCCAGGCAGGCCACCTCCCTATACGTGGTGCAGCCCCGTAGCAGGGCGGCCACTGCTGCTCCAACTTTCCCTGTCTCAGCCTCGTTGGCTAAAGCATAGATTGTAGGAAAAGATCTGTAGTTTTTAAATCGGACTCTAAGATTTTCCTTAATTAGGGTCACGGACAAGGTCTCGTCCTAAGTCTTTTTTTTTTTCCATGATCCCATAATATATTTAATAGGTAAGATCTCATTCATCAATATACACATGCAAAAAAAAAAAAAAAACCCAAAACCAAAAAAACAAATTTTGATTAAGACATATGCCCTTAGCAAGAGCCCTTACAGTTAGGAAGGTTTATTGGTAGCACTTTGAGGTAGCATAGTTGTAAGGTGGAAGAAAACGCAGAGCTGCTCTGCAGTTTCTCCTGGACACAAAGTACAGGCCATATCAGCCTTTGCCCTTGGTAGAGCAAAGTGAATTTGTCCATACGCACTGCCGATGTCAGCCCAAACACCCCCGGTCACCTCCCATAGGCCATCGCTCCATGACACTTCATGCATTGTGGGTTTAGAAAAACATGAAGGTATTAAGTCTTAATCAATATGCGTGTGTGCGGTACTGGCCACATGTGCAGGACATCCATGGATGTCTTAGGAAAGGGGAGGTGTGAGGTGTGTAGGCTCCTGTGTCAGGATACGAAAGTGTGAATGATGAAGGGTTCAGTGGCACACTGGGCTTCAGCATTGGTGTCAGCTGAATGAACAGATGGTCAGGGAAGATGTGGGACGAGGATGGCAGGTGAGGGGGCTTAGCCGTGGGCAGCAGAGGGTGAGTACTAGAATGCACGTGACTTGGAGTGGGATTCAGATGTAGGGTTAGGGCTAAAACCCAGCATAAGCAGAGTATTAGGACTGATCGTGGCTCATGAGGACTCTGGGATTTTTTTGGCTCTGGAGACTTACCATAATTAGAAGATCCTTCTTTCCTACGAGGCAGTGAGCTGAGCTCTTGGGTTATGAATAGAGCCCTCCTCCTTCCTGACTGCTGCAGTTTCCTGGGGCTGAAACAATCGCAGCTTCCTGGGGATCCTGGTGCTCAGAGATGGAGTTGCTGTGGTTTATTCCAGCTGATCTCATATCTGTGTAGTGAGCACTATTTCCCACGTTTCACAAGCACTGTCTTATTTAATCCCCTCTTCCACCAGTGAAGCGAACACTTGATAATCTTCATTCTGTCCATATAGAATCTGAAGTTCAAAGCGGTGAGGTAACTTCCCTGGGGTTTCCCAGCTGGCAGGTGACGTAGACAAGACTGGAGAGCCATCTCCATCCATGCCTTAAATCCCAGCCCCTCACTCTGCTGCTCTGAAGGTCTGGGCAAATATATTCTTCTCTGTCCTGGAATGGATGTAGGAAAATTTTTAAAAACGTGGGAGATGTTCCCCATTAGTGAATTGTCTAAACTTTCTTTTTTTTTTTTAACTTTTTTTTTTTTTTGACCGGGGCTGGGTTTGAACCCACTACCTCCGGCATATGGGTCCGGCATCTTACTCCTTTGAGCCACAGGTGCTTGAGAAGATGTTTGATAAGCAAAGAAGGAACAGCTTGAGATCCTAGGGAAGATGAGCAAAAAGAGACATGGGAAGAAGAAGAAGATTCCTAAGACAAATTCAACTTAACCAGGGGAAGGACATGCGGTGTCTAGGTTTTAGCATGAAAAGTTTGATTTCAACTGCTCAGGTGCTGAATTTTTTTTGGAATCATTACAGCATATGAGAAAAGGGAAAAAAGATGAAAGAGTCAGGAAAAAGTATTGAATTCAAAACTCCTCGTTGAGTATACATAAAAGAACAGCTTGTCCTGTCAGTTCCTGAAGGGAAGAGACAAGAGTTTACATTTCTGTTATTCTCTCCAAAATATAATACTTCATATGTAATGAAATTGCTCAAAATCTTCTAGGAGAAAAATGTCTATAAAATCCAACTATACATAATAGTCCTTACCGAGGTGCTCTGCTCTTACTGGTCTGATCTAAGTTAGTTGTTGAAATTGGAGGGTTGTTTGCATAGTGGTGATAGCACAAATAGTACTTGGGTTCCTGGGATAGGCCACAGAGCTGAATTAAAATTCAAACTCCAGAGCTCAAACGTGGGGTATTAGGAATAAGTGGATGTAGTAAGTAGCTTCGTTAGAAACTCATCTTTTCTCTTCCTGTCCCAGGCCTTCCTGGCCCGTTCTCAATATAGTACCTAACACTAAAACCACTTGTTAAAGACTTTTTGAGTTTGGAATAATTTTAGAATTAGAGTTGCAAAAATAGCATAGAGAGTTCCTGTATCCCCTTTACCCAGTTTCTCCTAAAGTCAACATTTTACATAATCGAGGTGCAATGATCAAAACTAGGCACAATACTATTAACTAAATTATGCCTACGTGCTGTTTTGTTTTGTTTCTGTATTTTTCCTACTTAGAGTCCACTGAACTTCTTGGATCTGTGGTGTGGTGTCTGTCATTCATTTTGAGAAATGCTGAGCCAGCACTTCGTCAAATCTTTCTTCCCCGTTTCTTCGTTTTCCTCTGGAATCCCGTGCATGTTGCAGTGCCTCCCCTTGTCTCGTAGCTCTCAAATGTTCTGTTTCCTTGTTGGCAGTTTTTTCCTCTTTATATTTTCTTTTGAATAAGTTTTTTTTTTTTTTTTTTAGAGACAGAGTCTCACTTTGTCAACTTCTGTAGAGTGGTGTGGTATCACAGCTCACAGCAACCTCCAGCTCTTGGGCTTAGGCAATCCTCTTGCCTCAGCCTCCCAAGTAGCTAGGACTACAGGCACCTGCCAAAATGCCCGGCTATTTTTTTGTTGCAATTTGGCCGGGGCTGGGTTTGAACCTGCCACCTTCGGTATATGGGGCCGGCACCCTACTCACTGAACCACAGGTGCCACCCACTTTTGAATAATTTTTATTGACCCACCTTAAGTTAACTAATTCAGCAGAGACAAGTCTACTGTTGAACCCATAAAAAGGCATTTTTAAAGTCTCCACTACCGTATTTTTCATTTCTACCATTTCTGTTTGATTCTTATAATTTCCATCTCTCTACAGAAGTGACCCATTTTATCATACATACATCATACACAAAGTAAATCCACATTTTCCACGAGAGCCTTTAACATGTTGTTCATAGTGATTTTAAGTTGACGGTCAGAGAGCTCCAGAATCTGTATCGTATCTGAGTCTGGTTTGATCACTGATTTACATCTTGGATTTATTTTCTCGCCTTTTCCAACGTCTCATGCTTTTTTATTGAAAGATGGACATCTTGTGTAGATGGTAGAGACTGGAGTAAATAGTGTATATAGCTAGAAATAACTTTCCCTCCCCTGGACCTTTGGCGAGTGTGTGAGCACATGCCACCGTCTTCAGTTTCTTTAGCAACATCTTGGGTTGAGGATGGAGGTCCATTCAGCCCTGCAGTGTAGGACTTCTCTTTGCTTTGTATCTCAGACAAGGTCTCTTAGTACTTCTCCTGCCCTGCTCCCCCAAATATTCTGCTGTTCCCAGTTATTCAAAGATCATTGGCTTAGCTGTGCAGGCAGTGGGGAGTGGGACTGTCTGAGGTTCTGATTAAGTCTCAGTCCCAGGCAAGCAGCATGTCACTGGGTCTTGGGGTGTTCTTCTGTTGCACCCGCCCTTCCCACACCGATGCTGTGTTTTCACCAGTTCCAAGAATCAGAACGTTTGTTGCCATTTTCCTCCACTAATAAGGTTTTGTTCCCCACAGGGGAGACAGATGTTTCTTGCCTCCCCGCCTGCACAGCTGCTGTCCCCCCTCAGGCCTGTGTGGCGTGGACACTTCCTTAAAGTTCTTCCTGATCTTTTTTGTGATCACCCAGTGGAGCTCCTGGAGCAGAAACCCACAAGAGGATGCAGATGCTGCACTGTGGGAACCCCGTGGGGCTTCACTGTCCTGCTCAGGACTGAGCCTCATCATTTTGTTAGTGCATCCTCCCCACGGAGCGAGGGCCCCGGGTGTCCTCTCCCTGCTGGCACTGTCCCTTCTCAGGTTTGGGGCCGGCTATTGGCTGTGTGCTGTCATTCCTTTTCTGAGTTCAAACCAAGTCTTGTATTTGAAGGTAGCCTGGCTCTTTGTCCCAGTAAGGGATACTTCTTTCAGGCCCTGATCTCCTTGAGTGGGAGCCACGTCTGAAACTGCTTTTTAAAATAATTTAAAACCTATTGATTACTTTGTCTGCTTACACTGCTCTACAGATCAATAACCTCCTCTTACAACCTCACAACCTAGTCTCTGCCAGTATCCCCAGTCCAACAGTTTAAAAGAACTGAATTGCCCCATCCTTTTACTCACAAGCAGGAATGTTTTGGTAACACCTCAAAGCCAGAGTCCATTATCAGAAGATTTTCTTTGGAATGAGAACCTCATATCCTGTGATCTGTGTTCTGTGGTAATAAATTCAATCTTTTTTTTTTTTTAAATTTTAACTTGTCCCTGATTCCTATTCTTTTTTTTTCTTTTTGAGCTTTAATGTTGTAAGTTCTGGGCGCTCAGATTCCTTCTCTCAAATGCCATGTTGTCATAAAACTAAAACTACTGATATGATTATGGTACTTTATGACACCGCCCCAAACGGATGGTGCTGCATCAGCCCTGTGTTCCTCACGGCCCGAATACAGGGTCGCTATTTCTGTTCCTTTCCTCCTTCCTCCTTTGCCCCTGGGACCCTGTTGCAGTGTTGACATACGTCCTGTGTTTGCTGGTTTAGGAGAGTCAGGGGTCGTGGTGGGAGGGCAGAAGGTTGTGTGTGGTTCCCACCTGAACTGTCCATCTGTGTCCTGCATTTCCCCTCCCCCACAAGCCTGGACCTGTGTGTCTCCAGATTTTGGGGGGAGGGGAAATGCAGAAGTGTGTCCTGCCGTCCCAACCCTTTGCCACTTCCCTCCACAGACCCTCGGTCCGGAAATAAAGCCGAGACTGGAGGCTACGAGCTCCTTCCAAATCCTGTCTTGCTCCTTCCTCTGGGACTCTGTCTTCGGCAGCCAGCCCTGCTTCCTTCCTCTCTCTGCCCCTGTCCCCACCGCCTAGAAGCGGTGCCCGGGAGAGGTCCCCCGTGACTCAGCGCTCCCCTATCCCCAGCATCCTCCTGCCTGTCCTGTGGGGAAGGGATCGTCCCTCTCATCGCCCATTGGAGGGTGTCATTCTAACACTGAAAGGCAGAACCATGAATGGATTTCAGTTGTGTGCTTGGGCTGATTTATGGAACACTATAAATGCTGTACTAGGGACACGTCGTGGGTTAAGAGGTCTTGGCAGCCTGCTCTGAGGACTTTGCCACCACAGACAATGTTGTGTCTGTGCTTTCTGAGGGACTTATAAGTGAATACTGCAACGCGACCCATTTGTGAGTAGAAAACGCCCTCCTGTACTTCCTCGCACTGTAAATGTCACTGTCTGCGCCCGCCAATGCGCCTCTGCGCCCTAAGTCAGAATCTGTCTGATTTGTCTAGAGAAGAGGAGCATATGGATGGTGCTGATGAGATTATCTTGACGGTAAGTAAGAGACAAGGTCTGTAAAGCATCCTGCCTCTCTCTCCATCTGTTTCCGTTAGCATTGTTTATCAGAAGGCAGCACCCATGGAGAGATTTGAGCTTGTTGTTCTTTAGAGCGAAGGTCCGCTACACCGTTTGCGCACATGACTTTATTCCCATTGCAAGACCTGTAAGAGCTGAGCTGGGAAAGGATTCAATACCAAGAAATCCCAAATTCTTGCCCGAATCCTGCCAGGCCCTCCTTCTTTGCCCAGCTTCCTGTTTTTACCACGGACATAGGCAAGGGGAAGAAATAGAACTTTCTACCCCTGGAGTGTTCCATTGGCCTCTCAGTGGTGTGGAGAATACGGTGCTCAGATGTGACTTCATCTGAAGGATTTTACAGGGAAGATACTGATTACAAAGGCCTGAGCCTGAGGAAATTACACTGGGGGAGGAGGTAATTAGGTTAAGTGCCACTTGAAACTTTGTAGCTTGTTAAGTGGAGACATAGATGTGGAGTGGGGATGCATTGAGGTTATCCTTTGAGATTTTTAAGGACTTGGCTGTTAAGTGGTCTCTTCATTCATTGGACATGCCCAGGCATGGTCAGTGCTGGAGATGGACAAAGTTAGATAACAGGTCCTCAGAGTAGCTAGCTTCCTTATCCTAAGCCAAGCACACAGGTAGAGACAGCACAGGCTCATGCATTAACCCGTGGTACAGGGCAGAGAGAATTAGCCATGGGGTGGAATGGTGAGAGGGTGCATCCCAGGGGAGACTTCCCTGCAGCATGGTTTGAAATAATAAGAATTGGTTCAGGCCAAGGATGTGCTTAGGGGAGGGGCAGGCTTTAGGAGCAGGAATAACATGGGCAAAACACGAAAGCATGTAAAAGCTCGGTAATCGGACACTGCTGGAGCGTCAACTCGTATAAAAGGTTCAGGTAGGAGGAGCAGGCACGGCAGGGTGACCACCTTGAAGAATTAGGCAGGGCCAAGCTTATCATGCATTTTATACACCAAGTGTTTTATTCTCCAGGGCACTAACCATTTTAAATGTTGTGGTTAGTTGTTTTCTGACTTGGTCTCTGATAGCTGGGTGGAGGGTTTATTTCAGTGGGTTGGCACACAGGCAGGTTTGGAAAACAGTTTGGCAGTCGCTCAAAATGTTGAACCTAGAGGAACTGTGATGACCCAGAAGTTCCTAGCAGATACGGATGGGAAATGAAAATATATCCTCACACCAAAACTTGCACGTGAATGTTCACAGTCGCGGTGTTCATAGTAGCTAAAAGGTGGAGAGAACTCAAACATCCCTCCGTGGGATGGACTGAGAAGCAAAATGTGGCTTATCCATACAGCAAAATAGTGTTCAGCCCTAGAAAGAAAGAAATTATTGATAGACGCTACAACACGGAGGGCCCTTATGCACTATGTGAAAGAAACCAGATATGATTGACTACTTATCATATAATTCCCTTCCTATGAAATGTCCAAGGCAGGCAAAATCTATAGAGACAGAGCATAGATTACCGGTTGCCCATGGCTCAGGTGGGTGGGTGGGGTTGGGGAGTGACTGCTAATGGGTACAGATTTTCTATTGGGGAAAGATGAAAGACTCTAAAATTAGATTGTAGTGACGGTCGCACAACTTTATGAACATACTAAAACAGATGTGAATTATAGCTCAATAAATAAGACACAATCTCTGCCCTCAAAAAAAAAAAAGATAGGAACAAAAAGTTTGGCAGAACCAGCGGCTCTGGCTCTGGTGACTTTAGGGCTTCTGAGTGGAGGTTCTTACCTTGAGATGGGGGGTAGGAGGGAGTCTAAGTGTGTTTAGGAGATTGTAATCCTTTGAGTTTAACCTAGGTTCTTCCATAGACTTTCTCAAGAAGCAATTATGAACATGTTTATGTGATGGATTTTTCCTTTTTTTTTTTTTTTGCAATTTTTGGCCGGGGCTGGGTTTGACCCCTCCACCTCCAGCATATGGGGCCGGCGCCCTACTCCTTCGAGCCACAGGCACCGCCCTGTGATGGCTTTTTCAAAGAGCAACTCAAGGCAACTGTAGGATTTACTGGTGTCAGTTCTCTCCCTCCCTTATGTAAATGCTAAATCATAACCTTCTCCCGGGAGACACAGGACACAAATATGGGCATCCACTGGACAGGGCAGGGTGGGGCAGAGACTAAAAGAAGGAAGACCCACATCTTATTTTTACTATGAGATTAATCCACCAGATAAAACTATGAAAATCATCCCTGCTTGTAGTATTTCTGATCTTGTCAATGGTTTACCATCAAGGTGAATTTCTAATGTGGAAATAATGTTTCAAATTAGAGGGCAGGTGGGTTTCACACCTAGGTATATCCTAGGAATTTCACACCTAGGTGTATATCACATGTTTTTCACTCCTATCACTAGTTTGAGGCTAAACATTCAAGCCTAATAACATAACCAAAAGTGTTATGCCATGGCTAGATTAGCCATGGTTGGTGGCGAAGGCCCAGGAGCTGGGCTGGGAACAGGGCACAGTTAAGAGACCAGAACATAGCTTGACCCTGAATACATGCTTCTCTGAGCAAGAGCCTTCACAGATCTTTATAGTTAGTATTTTCTTATTTAAACCCTATAAATTTCTAACCATTTTTTGAGGGATTTTCACTGCTTACCCATGTTCCCATAAGGCTAAAGTGTAAACACATTATTCATTTTCAAGTTCACAGCTGAACCTCCTCGAACTATGAATATGTTTATGGTCAATAAATATAGTTTATTAATAGTACAGGGTGTACTTTGGCCTTCCCTCTGTGTTTAATGAAATCATTAATCTCTGTAACCTCTACCCACAAACTAAATTGCACTGGAATTCATGAAAAATTGCAAATTCTATGGACTCATATAAAGTGTGTGGAATGTAAAAGTATGTCTTATTACCCTTCAATTATGAAAGCAGATTTATTCAGAATCAGTCACGTCCTTTGCAAGTTATTGGGCAATGTGAGACACGCATGAAATTCTAAGAGTGAAATGGAAAATGATTGTGCCTTATTTGGCTAAAGATGTAGATGAATCATGACATAAATTCTTGCTTAAACTTAAACCCTGAAAAATGTCATGAAAGCATAAAAGGTAAATGGGCACAAGATATGACCAATCACACGGTGTCTAATATTCACAGGGAAAAGGGTTCATTTTTTTCCTTCCTGAAATGTAGAGAAAAAAAATTTTTTAAGTCGATTATTAAATTGCAACGATCTTAAAAAATGATATATGATATATGTGGGGTGGGGGAAATGAAAATTCATTCTTAGTAATGGGAGAATAAATTGGTACCGTTCTGTAAGGTAATTTGTATCAAGAACCTTCAAAATGCTCCAGCATTTTCATTTCTGAAAGCTTATTCTCAGAAATGTCCACAAATATTTATATCCAGAATGTTCATCATACAAATATTTAATAGCAAAAAATTAGCTAAGCTTACTGGCATGTGCTTGTAATCCCAGCTACTTAGGAAGTTGAGGTGAGAAGATGGGCTTCAGCCCAGGAGTTTGAGGCCGCAGTGAGCTGTGATCATTCCTCCACACTGCAACCTGGGTGATAGGGTGAGACCCCCCACCTGAAAAAAGAAAAAAGGTGAAGAATTAGAAGCAAGCCAGATATTTAACAATAGGAAACAGGTAAAATTATGCATATCTAGTGTATATGGTGGAATACTGTGTACCAACTAAAAATCATTTATTCAATTCATATTAAGTAACATGAGGAAAAGTCTCGCTAAGAGAAAAATTTAATTTTAATTGTGAAAATAATTATAAAGTTTATATCCATGTAAAGAAAAAATTAAGAGAATGAAAATATTTTATCAAAGCAGTCATAGTTTTTTGGGTTGTTGTTGTTCCTGAGTTGTAGAATTATGGGTGTTGGTGTTTTCTAGATATTACATTTTGAAAATCTGTTAGTGTCATACTTTACAGTGAGGTCTGATAAATGCTTAAATACTATTGAGTTGACTCAGAAAGAAACTAGTGTTTGACTCCTTAAAAGTGATAACATAGTTGAAAAAGACACAGGATTTGAGGTGGAGGGATCAGTGAACTGACTTCCTGCTGACTGGTCTCCTGGGGAATCTGGAAGAGAAAAATTGTATCCATTATGGGTCACTTCTCGGTCTTGACCAAGCCTTACACCATATACCAAGACTGGGAAAGGCAGCCTGGAAAGGTGAGGTCTTTAGAAAGGTCATTATCAGCTGTTGGGAGAAGTTTGAGCAGAGCTTCTCTGTGCCTTCAACTCCATCCCGCCTTCATCATAGCGGACCTCAGTTGTCCACGCTGGAGAGGGATGCTCAGCCCAGAGCCCTAAGCTGGTGAACAGTTACCCTCACGAGTAACTGCTCTGCAGAAGAGGTGGCTTTGTGAGCTGCTGGCCTCTCCACAACAGCTTGGCAGAACCAGCGGCTCTGGTGTTCTTTGTCAGAGTCCCTTTCCTCATAGTATCTTACGATGCTTTCTAGCTTTTCCCCCAGCACTCCTAGGAGATGAATAGGAATTTTAAATGCAAGTGGAAAGAAAACAAAACACCTCTTCTTCCTTCCCTTCCAAAAAAAAAGAAAGAAAGAAAAAAGAGCCCTACTGTCAACAGTGCCTTTTAACAATTTTTTTCTATAGCCTGTCTGTCCCTTTCTCTCTTTTCCCCAAATTCTGTTTGGCAGTTGGTCTGTGAAAACCGGTGTGAGCCTCAGCAACATCCTCTCCTATCCAGCCTCCATCTGTAGCCGGGTCTGTATCCTGTGCCGTATATTTAGAATGCCTAAATTAGTGGTGCTCCGTGTGCTATTTAAGGAGGAGCTGGAAAGTCAGGGGGAAGAGCAGGGCTATTGATCAGGATTGGCTTCTGAACGTAGCTCGCTCTTATCCTCGAATCCCAGCAGCTAGAAATATTTTGGGGCCGTCCAGAGAACAGATGGTCTGTGAAGGCAACTGGCCCAATGTGGTAATTAGTCCACAGAAGCAATTGGTCATTTTCTGAGCCTGGAGCAGAATTTTGCTCCTCTTTGTGACATTCGAGGTGTGAAAATAGTCTAGGGCTGGAACATATGTGTAAATGTGTCATCACAGCTGATAGATGCCAGCTCAGCCTGGCTTCCCAAGGAAAAGTTTCCCAAAGGAAAGGTGAAGGAAAGATTTAGGGGATTTAGGAGAGGTTTGGTTTGGTTTGGTTTGGTTTGGTTTGGTTTGGTTTGGTTTTGATTTCTAATTAGAGACACCCAACTGTGTTTAATAGGGCTAAGGAAAGATGATATTGTAAAGGGACCCAGTACAAATACAATATGGGATTTTTGAGAGTGCAAAAACTATTTACTTCTGTTTCATATCATTTGTGTCCTGTGATTGTTAAATTATCTGAATCCCCCCGCAAGATTGAGATGAGAGACTATTTCTCCTGTCATATTGTATTTGCAAGAGAATGCAGAGTGCCAAGAACATACACTTGATTAAACGTTTCTTGAATGAATAAATGAACTCACAGAGGGAGTTGGAACCAAGAGCACAGATAGGACGGGGCTTGAAAGAAGGAAGGAGAATGTTGACTTTGAGACCAGAGGAAAGGAAGGCTGGGCAGAGTGATGAGTAAGTTTTTGTTTATTTGCTTTATTTATTTATTTATTTATTTTTGAGAGAGAAAGACTGAGAATTCAAAGTCTAAATATACAAAAATAACCACTGTAATAGATAATCAATAAATGTTTGGCCATGATTTCCTATGACAAGCTTATTCTTTGATATCTCTTGTGTATTTTGATTTGACTCTTTAAAATAGAAGACTAATTTCATTGTAGGTTTGGAGTTTCTATTTTTTTTATAATTTTATTAAATCATAATTGTGTACACCCAATTATAGCACAAAGAATACAGGGAAAAAATGTTATTTTAAAAAAAGATGTCTGTTGTAAGCACTACATAAATTAGTTTTGTTTCTTTAATCGGGTTTTATAATCTTTCCTTTTAAATAATGCACTATAAATTAATTGTAATGGCTGATAATTTAACAGTAGTTTCACTATCTTTTCTTTTTTTTTTTTTTCGTATTTTCCCCATCCACTTTTTTGAAGTCTGCAATACATTTTTAATTCAACTTTTTATTTTGAGGTAATGATAGATTGGACATGCATTGTAACAAACAAACAGTGATTCCTTGGACGTTTTACCTAGTTTGTTTCAATGGTAACTTCCATTTATCAATTTTTCCTTTCATGGATCATACTTTTGGTTGCAAGTCTAAGAACACTTTGCTCAACCCTAGATTCTGATTATTTCATTTTATTTTTTCTAAAGTGTCTATGGTTTTACCTTTACCATTTAAGGCTGTAAACCATCCTGAGTTAATTTCCACATGCGTTCATAGTTTCACCCGTGGATGTCCAATTGCTCCAGTATGAATTGATGAAAAACTTTTATTTCTTCTGCTAAATTATTTTTTTCACATTCGTGACAAGTCACAAATATTTCGTGATTCTCTTTCTGTGTTTATTCTGTTATATCAGCATATGTACCTTCCGTCCACCAATGTCATGCTTCCCATATCTTAAAATTGAAAAGACCGATTCCATCGCCTTTGTTGTTTTTCACAGTTGTTTGTGCTGTTATGGTTCCTCTGTCCATGTGAATTTTACAATAATCTTATAAGTGTATTTTGCTTAGATGTAATACAAATTATGTTAAACACATCCGTTTGGGGAGAACAGACATTTTTCTCACATCAAATCCTCCAATCAGTGAACACAGGATGTCTTTCTGTTTATTAGATCATTGTTTTACTTCATTTGTCAATTGTGTAATTTTTAGTGTAAAGGTTCACATATGATTTCATAGATCAATACCTAAGTATTTCATATTCAATATTCTTGAGTAATTGTACATGCTGTGACATTTAGAACACTGGCCTCCATTTGTTCATTGCTAGCACAAAGACGTGCATGTGACTTTGTATATTTATCTCATATTCTGAAAACGTATTCAACTCACTTTTAAAGGTAGAATCTCATATTCTGAAAACATATTCAACCCATTTTTAAAGGTAGAATCTCATATTCTGAGAACTTATTCAACTCACTTTTAAAGGTAGAAGACTATTTTTTGTAGACTCCTTGGAATGTTCTACACAATCCTGTTATCTGCAAATGGAAACTATTTTATTTCTTCTTTTTTTTAATTAGTACTTTGGCTTTTGCCTTACCTTTATTTTTACTGCTTGTAAATTTCTGTAGTGTGTTTGGACATCCTTGCCTAATTCTCTCCTGGGAGAAGGAAAGAAGTTACGAAATCCTTCACCATTAAATAGAATACTAGATGTAGGGTTTTGGTAGCTTTTTTTTTTGTCAACTTGAATAAGCCCCCATTTATTTCTCTTTTTCTGAGAGGTTTATCATGAATGGATGATGACATTTTATCAAATGGTTTTTCTGTATTAGTTGATATGATCATGTGAATATATATTCAATATTTTGAATGTGGTAGATTACTCTGCTTGATTTATTTTTTTAATATTGAACCATAATCAGTGGAATAAACTCACTTGGTCATAGTGCATAATTCTTTTTGTTGTTGTTGTTGTTTGTTGTTATTTGAGATTCATTGAGGGTACAAAGAATTAGGTTACACTGATTGCTTTTGTTAGATAAAGCCCCTCATGTAATTGTGTCTTGTCCCCAAGATATGTGCCCAACACCATGAATCCCCATTCCCCTCCCTTCACTGCCTCCTTCCCTTACCCCCACCTTGTATTAGCTCATCTGCTGCCTGCATATTAGAATTGAGTACATTGGATTCATGCTTCTCCATTCTTGTGATGCTTTACTAAGAAGAATGTGTTCCACCTCCATCCAGGTTAATACAAAAGATGTAGACCCACCATCCTTTTTAGTGGCTGCGTAGTATTCCCTGGTATACATATACCACAGCTTCTTAATCCATTCCTGGGTTAGAAGGCATTTAGGCTGTTTCCACATTCTAATGACTATAAATTGAGCTGCAGTAAGCAGTATAGTGCAAACATCTTTATGATAAAATTATTTTTTTCTGGGTAGATGCCTAGTAATAGGATTGCAGAATCAAAGGGGAGGTCTAATTTGAGTTCTTAAAGCATTCTCTGTACTTCCTTCTAAAAAGGTTGCATTAGTTTGCAGTCCCACCGTCCGTGTAAAAGTGTTCCCCTCTCTCTACATCCACGCCAGTGTCTGCAGCTTTGAGACTTTGTGATGTGGCCATTCTCACTGGAGTTATAATATTACTGAATTCTATATCATAATTTCTGTTAAATATTTTTTTGTGCTTAGATTATTGAGGAAATTTGGTCTATAGTTTTGTACTGGTTTTGGTATCAAAGTACTATTAACCTCATAAAATTATTTCATTTTCTAGTACACATAAAATAAGGTCAACTCTTTCATATTTGGTAGAATTCTCCAGTGAAACAATCTGGACCTGGAGATGTGACAGCAGGGGAGGAGGGAATTTTAAAATCATGAACTCAATTTCCTTAAAAGTCATGGGCTATTTATATCCACTATTTCATACTAGGTAAACTGTGATAGTTTATGTTTTTTGAGGAAGTCTGTGTTTTTAGGCTAACCTTTCAAAATTGTGTGTCACAATTTCTTATTTTACTTTTCATGTCTGCAGAGTCTGTGTAGGTATCTTCTGCTTCATTCCTGATATCAGTAATTTGTGTTGTTTTTTCTTTACCAGTTTTGCCAGAAGTTTGTCGATTTTATCAATATTTAAAAAACAGCTTTTCTTTCATTGACATTCTCTATTATTTTTCAATTTTAAATCTCATTGATGTTGTTTTCATCTGTATTATATCTTATCCTCTTAGTGCTGCTTGAATTGTGCCCCACAAATTTTGGTATATTGTGTTCTCATTTTATTCTATTCAATTTACTTTTAAAATTTTCCTTTAGAAATGTTCTTTGATTCATGACAGATACAGAAATGTGCTTTTTAGTTTCCAAGTATTCGGAGATTTTTTTCATTATGTCTGTGATTTTTATTTTAATCCAATTTTGGTTAAAAAGCAAGTTTTTATGAATTTCAATTTTTTTAAATTTGTGGTCCCACATAAGGTCTGTCTTGGTATGTTTCAAGGAACTTGAAAAGAATGTGTGCTCTTGTTGGCTGGGGATTTACAAATGTTGATTAGATCCTGTTAGTCAATGATGTTGAGTACTTCTAAATCCTTGCTAATTTTATGTGTATTTATTCTATCAAATGTTGAGGAATAGGTGTTTTAATTTCCATCTTTACTGGTGAGTTTGTCTGTTTCTCCTTTTGGTTTTATCAGTTTTGCTTCACATATTTTGCAGCATTTGTTTTTTGACGTAAAAACATTTAAAATGACTATGCATTGATATTAATAGGTGGACACTTTTATCATTATAATGTCACTTTCCATCTGGTAATGTCCTTTCCTCTGAAGTCTTCCTTATATGGTATACAGACAACCATTCCTGCTTTCATTTGAGGAATACTTACAGGATATATATTCCACCTTTTACTTTAACTTTTTAACTGTCTGAAATATGCTTTTTGTAGACAGCTTTTATTGGATCATGTTTTTGGTCTAATTGCCTGTCTCTGTCTTCTAATTGGTCTATTAAGCTCATTTAATATAATTATTGATAGGCTAGTGCTTAAATATCTTATTTTATGTTTTGTTTCCTCTCTTGATTTTTGTTTATCTGTTTTCTTTCTCCTGTCTTCTTGTGAATCACTTGAGGATTTTTTGAAACTCACCTTTGATGTAACTTTAGTACTTTTTTAAATTTTATTTCAAAACATTAAGGAGGTATAAATGTTTTTGTTACATGGATATCTGCTGAGCTGCAGGACTATAAATGTGCTCATCACCTGAATACTGTTCATTATACCTGTTAGATATGCTTTTCCCTTCCCTCCTCCCCCCTTCCCCCACTTGAATTTCAATGACCTCCCTCTGTGCACATGTTAATAATTGGTTAGTTCCAACTTATTAGAGAATATATGTGGTACATTCTTGAGAAACTTGACTTAGGGTAATGGTTTCCAGTTCCAACTGTAAAATTCATTAATTCATCATTTTTTATGGATAACAGTACTCCATGGAGCACATATATCACATTTGGTTAATCCATTCATAAACTGATAGATACTAGGTTGATTCCACATTTTTGGAATTGTGAATTGTACTGCAATAAACCTTCACGTGTCTTTTTGATCAAATGGCTTATTTTCTTTGGGGTAGATAACCAGCAGTGAGATCATTGGATTGAATTGTAGGTCTACTTTTAGTTCTTTGAGGAATCTTCATACCGCTTTCCATAGAGATTGTACTGATATGCACTCCCACTATTAGTGTGTTAGCCTTCCATTCCCTCTGCATCCGTGCCAGCATCTACTTTTTCTTTTGACCTTTTCAATGAAAATCATTTTGACAGGAGTAAGGTGATATCCTATTGTGGTTTTAATCAGCATTTCCCTGATGACTAGTGGCGTTGAACCTCTTTTCCTGTGTTTTTTGGTTATTTGTCCATCTTCCTTTGAAAAGCTCTTGTTTATGTCTTTTGCCCACTTTTTAGTGAGATTGTTTGTTCGTTCCTTGGTGATTTGTTTCACAGCCTCCCAGACTCAACCAGGAAGAAATAGAGTTCCCAATCAGGCCAGTAACAAGCAGCAAGTTTGAAGCCATAATAAACACATCTTCCAACTAAAACAAAGCCTCGGGTCAGGTGGATTCACAACCAAAACCTACAAGATCTAGAAAGAAGAGCTAGTACTCATGCTTAGGAACTATTCCATAACATCAAGAAGGAGGCAGTTCTTCCCAACTCATTCCATGAAGCCAGTATCCGTGGATATCAAAGCTGAGAAAGGACACACACACAAAAAGAAAATGACAGACTAACATCTCTTATGAGTATAGATACAAAGATCCTCAATAAAAACTAGCAAACCAAATTCAAAAACTAATTTATTGCTAGTGATTGAATGTCCCTCTATTTTATTGCTAGCATTTGAATGCAAACTTAATTATCCCCATTAAGTTTTTTAAAAAAATATTTTGTTTGAGATTTAGGGTCTCTACAATTGGCTGCAAATATGGTTCACTTTACCAGAATCCCCACATTTATTTAGGGTGTTCATGATATTCCTCCAGAAACTTGTCAACTGCATGGGATGAGTAAGTGCCTCTTCATTGGATCGTAGACAGAATGTCCGATCTTCCTGGAGAGGTTGTTCCACTGCCATGTACATGCTTTCATTTGGGGGTCAATGGCTGGATGTGGCCAGAAATAAAGGCAGCAGCTTTGCACAAAATACAAAAAGAGAAGGCTCTGCGCCCGTGGCTCTAGCGGCTAAGGCACGAGCCACATACACCTGAGCTGATGGGTTCGAATCCAGCCTGGGCCTGCCAAACGACAATGACGGCTGCACCCAAAAAATAGCTGGGCATTGTGGCGGGTGCCTGTAGGCCCAGCTACTTGGCAGGCAGAGGCAGGAGACTCGCTTGAGCCCAGGAGGTGGAGGTTGCTGTGAGCTGTGATCCCACTGAACTCTACTCAGGGAAACAGCTTGAGGCTCTGTCTCAAAAAAAAGAGGATTCATGTTTTAGTTGATCTATTTATTCTTCTGAATTTTATTTCCCTATAATTTTCTCTGACACTTCATAATCCTAGTGTTAGGGCACCAGATGTATGCTTGTCTTAATGGGCCTTTTATTGGGTCTTTTGGAAACTATAATTTGACAAGCAACATCTAAGTAAGTTTAATCATGACCTCTATTGTATTGTGTAGTAAAAGAAGTGATTTGATTTTGTTTTCAATTCTTGCAAGACCAGTGTTAACAACAAGACTGCATACCTTTCATTTCTATTTTCCACCTCTTCCTGTTGAGGATACGTTTTATTATTGGTAAGAGAAGCCCAACATCTTGGAGCAGAAAGTCCTTCAAGAGCTGCCATAAGAAGGTATTGAACCCTTGAATGGACATCAGACTGAGCTTAGAATAGGCTCTTCTCTTGCTGTGGAAAACCTGAAAGTGATTAGATGTTGAATGGAAGAAAAAACACAGTGAATCAAGTCCTGAGAACTGAAGTTACTGAGGATGAGAATAAGTGCTAAGGAAATCCATCGCTGCTTAAGCGACAACTGTGGTTTATCTCAGCTCCCAAATCTCATTCTCAAAATCTGAATTCAGCAGGCGAACCAGGTCCATGTCCAGGTCCCACACATACACAGCTACACGTGCTCCTGGGCGTCGGGGTAAGGACGGTAACCATGCTTACTCTCTCAATGTGGTTAACATTTACCTCATACAAGCCAGGGGTTATTAACTCTGTGCTGCTCAGTCTACTGCCTTCAAACTTAGTCCACTCCATAATAATGGACTAATTTGGCTTCCCATAATGATAGTAAAGCATAGAGTAGGAATTAGCAGGCCAAAATGCAATATTGAATAATACTAGAGATAAATCCTATGACAAGAAATCCCAGGAGTTAAGTCAGGCAAGTGAGGATTATAATTTTCCTAACCAGGAAATGACTGGTTATATGAATGAACATGTCAACAAATTTTTGCCAAGCTAATAAATAAACAAATGAAAGGACACCTTCTCTTCATCCAATTAAGATAAATTTATTTTGTTTTAGCTCACATTTTGATATGATAATTGTAGCATGAAGGTAAATATCAGAACAGGCAGGGGAATCATTCCAGGGAAGTGGTTATTTTCTTAACTAGCAAAATATTTCTGGAATTTTTGCTGTCCATATCTAAAGCAAATTTAACAAAGATCATGTTTATTAAAAGTCCCTTTGGTTTATCCCAGATTACTTTTCAAGATCTAGTACTTTACTCCCCTTATTATTTCCCTATCACCATGTTTTCCCTCATTTTAAATTCTCCATTGAGACTGCTTACCATGTCGATTATCCCCAAACCCTCACTTTATAAGTTGAAAAAATGGTATATTCCATAACCCCAGAACAAATATAATTTATAAAAAAAATAATTTGCAGTGCCAGCTCTTTGGAGGGAATTTTTTGCCTCCTCCGTGCTTGTGTCTAATGAGAGCATGTGTCTCAAGCAGGAGGGGATTGTACCATTTGGGGTCCCAGATTGCTTGCCCTATTTAGCATTATTATTTTTTTTAAAGTTGCAATTAGTATTAGCCTTAAGAAATGAATGAAAATTGGCGATGAATGAAAAAGTTAATAGATGTTAGTATTGTAATTAGCAAGGGTCTGATCTTGCAGGAGTGTTTTACAACTGCAATCTTGGAAGACATGTGTGTCTCTGGTCTGTCTGCCTGGAGCTTTGCACCCCAATAGGAAAGAAAGCTGCCAGTGGAGAAAGCTTGGATTGCCCTCTTCTTGCTGCCTCTCCACGGTGGTGAAGAGGATGCAAGGAAACATATGAAATCCAAGCCTTGTTCAACCTAACAGACATACCTTTCTCCCAGGAAAGTAAGAACAGAAGACATTCCAGCTTTAAATGGGCTGGGGTGCAGGCCTAATGAAATTAAGAGGATGCTTTTATCTCCATAGGAAAGAAAATAGAGCAGTTGGATGGGAGAAAGGAAGCATCTAGACATGCTGATGGAAAAGAGTGATCTTATTTTGAGAAGGAGCATGTTGAATTTCCCTTGGTGCAATTTGGCTACCATTTGCTGAGAGGGCACCATTCTCCTCAGAGTCGGTCCTCTGTCTCAGTGGCACAGAAGTAAGTTTAGAAAAAAATCTGTAGAGAAAAAGAGACAAAGAATCAAGAATAAATAATATTATTTGTATCAGTTCTGAGGTAAGTGTGAGCATAAAATTTTATAATTGAAAATATATTTAATTCACTATAATAATAAAAATATATGTTATATGCTAATTAAGTATAAAAAAACTGAAACAGACACATCGAATGTTAATAAGGATTAAAATCTCTGGTGAAGGTGTGTGAATTATTTCATTTGTGGGCTTTTCTTCATGTTCTAGGTTTTCTTTAATAATTTTTATAATCAAATGAATATTTATTTATAGTAAAGCATTTTTTAGCATTTTTAATACTATGACAATACAAGCCTTTTGTTTTGGAAAACTTTTCTTGAATTATGTATTTGAATATCCTGTTTGTTATTTTGTATTGTTTCAAGAATTCATTTATGTATAAGCTAATCCTCTTTTCTGCTACAACTGTCCCTTTTTGTAAGAATTTTTAGTTCCTTTTTGATTTCTATTTAATTTTGGTTGCTTTTTAAAAAATTTCTGTAATATCTCACTGCATTTCCACAATGTCCATTCTCCTTTATCTCTTTCTAGTTAAAATTCTTTTTTTTGATTTTATTATTTTTCTCTTCTTCTATTGGGAATTCTGACAAATTATACTACACAAAAGATAATAATTGTATCTTATTTTGTATCATTGTTTTTCTTTTGTCCCTGAATTTTTACATTTATGCTTTTAAGTCTTCCTCCAAATGACTAATTGCTTCTCCTTATGTAAATAAAAAATGGATAAATGTTTCTACCATTTTTTATAAGTTGAGTTACAACATTTTTGCTTGTGAGTCATCATCTGTCAGAAAATCATACTGTCTATTTATTAATATTATTTTAGTGATTTTTGTAAAATCTAAGCTCCGACAGTGATTTTTTTTTTCCCTTTATCTTACTCCATTGTGACATTTACTCAGTTTTACTGTGGACCAGCTCTATACATGAAGTTTCTTTGGTCAAAGAGGTATCGTAGTAGTGTTTCAGCTGCTTGATTTCTCAAAATGCAAATCCAAATTATTCTCAGTTGCCCCAAATCCTATGTCTCTGTGATTCTCCATATAACCCCACTTTCTCTGTTTCTATAAACCAAACCCAGTCCCGGACTCCTGCTGCCAGGGGTTCACCTCTGTTCCTGCTCCTGCTGTTCAATAGAAAGGTAGAGAGAGTTCACCGTGGTTGGGCCTCTCATCTTCGGAAAGCGCACATGTGCCAGTGCTTCTGAAAGCTGCTGTGACACGGCCCTCTCGCCGCGTCCTTTCTCTGCTGCTCTGTCTCTCTTCTTCCTCCCATGAAGCTCTTTTATTAGGGTTCTGGGCAGTCATATGTGTACTTTGGAGGGTGCAGACTATGATTACATACATACTGTACAGAGTTTGATTTTCAGGCTTTCATTATCCCCATCGCTTTTGGATAAGTGGAAGGAAAAGTCCTTATTATGACCCGAACAGTTGGAAGAAAATAAATATGAGATTAAACCTATGAGTTGTGGATTGCTGTGTCCATCCTTAGTTTAGAAAACATTTTTTTTTAAACACAGAGCTTTTATTTATTTATTTACTTTTGACCAGGGCTAGGTTTGAACCCGCTACCTCCGGCATATGGGGTTTGCACCCTACTCCCTTGAGCCACAGGCGCTGCCCGGTTTAGAAAACATTTTTATAGCTCCATGTCACACTCATCTATGTTTTCTTCTGATATACCCTTAGGAGCACTTTTTGAAGTAAATCTTTATTTCATTAAGTGTTCATGTGAAACGAGAACCTAAATCCACTCTTGCAAATAGCTACTAGCGTTCCCATCAAACTGCACTAAATAATTTACTGAATTTCAACAAGGAAAATGTCCAGTTCATCACCATTAAGATTTTGTTATCTATGCCAGATCATTTTGATTATTTAGAGGAAACATTTTAAATCTATTGCAGAGAAACTTTTCTCTCTCTTTTTTTTTTTTCCTTTTCAACATCACAATGTCAAATTTTCCAAAACTGACTTAAAATCATTATGGAAATTAAAATAAACTAATACATTAACATAATACTATTGACTTAAAAATTGTTAAGTAAAGCTCCATGCTCTTCATTAATCTTTTTTCTAGAAAAATGAAATCCTTGCAAGGCAACAGGATCACTGTCCAGTAATCTATTTTCAGAAAGAATACTTGGCACTCCCTCAGACCCTCTGTACTTAAAAATGCGTGTGATGAGTTTTACTTACAACTTAGCCTGCTATAGATTGCTTGGATAAAACATTTCTCCTCAACACACAGAAAGCAATATCTACTGATTTCTTTAAGTTGACGAAAGAGAAGTCTTAAACTTTATTTATAGGGCAACCTATTATTTTTCCCCTTGGTGACATTGGCATTTTAAAAGATTGGCAGTTTAGAGTAACTTCATTTCACATGATTCCCCTTGTACTGAATGTCACAGAAGTTTATCATAATTTGTCCATTCTTCATGACTTACGCTGATTTCACCCTATCTTCAGAGTCTATCTATTATATAGATAGTAAAGTGGGCAGGAACCAGTTAAAAAGCCTGTGTTAATGTCATTGTATCTGGCACCATAAATTTATTCAAATGAAGCCACTAAACACCAAAACATTTATGCAACTTCTAAATCAGAATAACTAGCTCTTATGATAAATGGTTGACATCAGTAAATAATTTATTTTTCTTAACAACTATAAGTTATCCAATTTCAATTAGAAATCAGAAAAGTTACTGAAGAACCCAGGAAAGCATTTTAGTCTGAAAATGGTGTTCATGACTAAAATGTCTGGTAAATTTCTTGTATGACCAATAACCTTACTTTCAACTTAATTCCAAAAGATCCCCACATTTTCTTAATTACTAGAACCATTATTGAATTAAACAGTATGCCGTCATGAAGTTGTTATCTTACAAATAGTAGTTATGTTCAGATATGCATATAAAATCAGTCTCTATACTTTGCAGTCACAATACAGGTAAAATTATACAGAGAACAAATTATTTAATGCTTATTGAAACAGATTCTTCCAGTTCAAACACTATTCACTATTCGAGTGAAATGAATAGAACTCTAGTTGTCTGAAAGAGACAGTCAGCTTCCAAAAGTGGTTGGCTTCCTCCCAGAAAGTCATTGACAAAGTGACACTTTATGAGTGATAAAGTGATATGAAGAGGTCCTTAGACATTATGAGAGCACACATCTGCTAATAACTGGAATTTCCCTAAGAACAGCAGTCACTTCTTTTGGATATCTTCAATAGTGTCAAATATTCATCTTTTTTAGCGTAGATCTGGTTTATGATCTAGTCAACTAGGAGGCATTGTTCAGCAGTATTTCATGCATTTGAAAACTCACAGAAAATCTACTAAACCCAAAATGAGTGTGTTTAATAGAAAATTGCACTTAGTAACCGTACGTTGTTATAAAATACAAATTAAGAAACCATAGACATTTCAGAATATAGCAGAAATGGATTTTAGTGCTTAGACTTCTAAAACATGATACAATCTTTTAAATTGATGCTCAGTCAAAAAAATAAACGATTTACCTGAATCTTGTCTAATAAGGAGTTAATGTCTCATGGACACATAAATAATTAGTAGATATCATGCAATTTAATTAAAAGCAATTATGAATAGTACATATTCATGTGCAAACTTAACTCCTTTTTACTTTTTTGATTTGTTTAGTATAGAAAGTTGTCATCTTAGAAGAGTACAGGCAAAACTTACCAAATGCAGAATACAAATGTCTTCTTACAATAACTAAGAAAAATGCCATGAAGGCTATGTTAATCAGTTTGATGAAAATTGTTCAGATTGTATGTGAATCCAGCACATTGTACCCCTTGATTGCACTAATGTACACAGCTATGATTTAATAATAATAATAACAAAAAGAAAGTTGTATCTTTTCTCTTTTACACAGGTATGCTGTGCCTATTGAGATCTTGCTTTTTTCCATCACCACCTTTATTTTAAAGACATTTTTATCCTGTTTCTCTCAACTGTGCCTTTTTTCCTCTATATTTAACCATGCATAGTTATATCCTTTATGTGAAGTTTTACCTTTCACTTGACTCACTACCCTGAAAAACTTCCTCTCTTGTCCTTTTTAGGGTTGTAGATAGACGAATCACTCTGATTCTCATATGCTATATTAAATATTGTAGTCATTATTCTAACAATAAATACAACATTTACAATAGAGATGAAGAAAGTGCTGAAAATGGAAGGAGTTACATGGTAGTTTCAGATTTGTATAGATCATTTTTGACATCATATACAGAATAAGCTTTGTGGCAGGAAAAATGGATTGTATGAGAAATGTTCACAAACTGAAAATGATAGAACCTAAAGGATTGGAAATAAGACGGAACTTGGGGGGTTTTGAATGAGGGAACTGGAGAGATAGTGCATCTACTTCTTGAAATTGGCAATCTCAGTGTTTTGGAGGAAAGACTCCAGAAGATGTTATGAGTTAGAAGTATAATACTTGGAAGATTTCTAGCTGCAGCCATAAGGTAGGTAGTTGGGTTTATATGTGCATAAGCCTAAAACTCAAAGGTCTAGCATAGGATGGAAATAAACATTTGAAATCTATTGGGCATAGTTAATCAACTAAACTGTTGACATGGATAAGTTTGCATGGGAAGATATTATAAAATTATATGAGAACAGGGCCTAACACCAAAAGTCAAATAATCCTACAATGAAAGGTCAGTAGGAGAGGACAAGTCTGTAACAGAAGCTTATGAATAGCAAGAGATGGGAATATATTGTAAGTCAGGCCAAGGGAAGATAATTTTGTAAAGAAAAACTTACCAACAGGGCCAAATCTGGATGAGACCTCAGGTAAAAAAAAAAAGAGTCCATTGAATCTGGGAACATGGTGATCCCTGTGGGTCTCAGCCAGAGTTATTTTGTAGAGTAGTAGAACCATAATTTTAATAAATGTCTACTGTTTTTCTCAATCCCCTGGAGGTGAGCCTATACTACAATGCAAAAATTATATTCATGTGGGTCAACAGTTGACCTACTACTTTGTTTTCATCTTATTTCTCCTTGAAATCTGTTTGTTGATAATGCCGATGACCCATCTGCTGTAGCTCCGCTTCCTAC
This sequence comes from Perodicticus potto, assembly GCA_963574655.1. Lineage (NCBI taxonomy): Eukaryota > Metazoa > Chordata > Mammalia > Primates > Lorisidae > Perodicticus > Perodicticus potto. The sequence goes on along the minus strand of CAUYRH010035098.1, from coordinate 36,482 downwards.
TCTTTCTTCCCTGCTCCATTTCTGTTTCCAACCTAGTGTTTTCACATCCTTTCCACTAATCTGCCTTCCAGTTTTGCTTTGTACTTGCAAAGGTACCTGAAGAACATAATAATTCCTTAGAGTAATATAGTCGCTGCAGGGGGGACACACAAGGGCCAGGACAGCCAATTTGACAATGATAATGTTCTGTGAAACATTCTGGAAATTCTTATTTTGCCTCCCAGAAAACACACTTTTTATTGTACTTCTCATTAGTAAATAATCAGTGTGTGAAACTGCAGAAAGTAAGTTGTTCTAATAAAGACATTAATAACACAAAAGCCCAAAGTTAAGAAGACTCAGGGACTCCCCCCCTTTTTTTGAGACAGGCTCGCTCTCTCTCTGTTACCCAGGTAATGTGCAATGATGGCTCATGGCTCACTCTAATCTCAAAACTACTGGACTCAAGAGATCCTCCTGCCCCAGCCTTCTATGTAGCTGGTACTACATGTATAGGCCACCATACCTAGCTAGTTTTTTTTTGGTACACGTGGTCAACAGCACAATCCCCATCTTCAGGTTACTAAATCTTCTAACTGCATGCTTTCCTCACTATTATATCCAGTATTTTCAGAGTTGCACAAAGTCCTTGAAGATAAATAGATATGGATAGTCACATTCAAATCCTAATAATTTATTCATTAATTGAATTATAAAATATTTCCATGGATCATAACTTTAAATAATTTAATTTTGTTGCATTTGGTCACCTTCCTTCATGATGCAAATTATCCCACAATAATTTCTTTACCTACCAAATGTTAAAGATCAGTTTCTAACCTTTGAATTCATTAATGTAGGCTTTCTAGAGACAAACCCTCTAGTGGCACCGTTATAGAATCATATATATTTATAGTGACTAATAATATGATCTTTTAATACAAAGCACATAAAAGAAAGACTTGAGATGTCAAGTCTCTTGATTTTAGGATGCTTTTATTATATCAAATTCCACTTAAAGGGAAATCATTAATGTAAATGATTACTCTCAAAACCAAATCATCTAAAACATGACGAATGCAGCTTATTCCTTCACCAAGGAGACAAAAAGAAATAAAAATAAAAAATGAAGAAGAAACATATTCTAAACAAATATGATAATTTGAAGTTCATATCATAATGCTGAGTTGATCTTCTTTGCATTGCTGTGCTCAGATTTTCAATTGTGGCTATAAATGAAAAATTTAATGCCAAAAATTAAAACAAAAGAGATGGGTAAAATTATGTTTATTTAGATAAGACAACAGGTGAAAATTAGAATTTTAATTTTGTTTTTCTGATAGGTTGTTGCCCTTGCTTCAGAATTTAGGCGACTCCTGCAATAATGTATATCTTTATTTTCCATTTTCCAATATTTGATAGAAAATAACTATTTTTTGAAACTTAGCAAATACTGAATTGAAAATACTTCATGTACTTGTTTTAAAATTTCAAATATAGACAAAATACTGAATTCATAAGCAATGATTCCGTTAATGAAACCTATGTTATAGTTCTGACACTAATTACACTTTTAAGAACAATAGTCCACTTAATGGTTTCATTCTTTGGAATCTTTTTTTTTTTTTTCAGTTTTGGCTGATGCTGGGCTTGAACATGCCACCCCCGGTATATAGGGCCAGTGCCCTACTCCTTGAGCCACAGGAGCCATCCCATTGTTTGGAATTTTGATTAATGCATCATTTTTTGGTCACTAGCATAATCATCTCACCTTGTATGATACATGCTGTCTCCTTAGTGATAAGCAAAAATTATATATTTAAAGTATACTGTAAAATATTAGAAAAGTACTTACAATATACTTGGTGTCCATTTTTGCCATTTTTAAAGGGACACTAAGTCTTTCAGATTAAGACTAATTTTACATTTTTGGTGCACTGCAATTTATGACTTCTCTCCACTTCTTTGTTTTGCTTTCTTGTTCCCCAGTTACTTTCAGGAATGTGAATCTCAGTAAGTTAAATTTATTTTGAAACGAAAATATAGTTCAAAACAAGTTCCATTGCCAGTGGAAATTTTCTAAAGGTGTCTGTATTTTTTTAAGAATCTGTGATTTATTTACACATTCCCTCGCTGTAAGCCACTGTGTTCTATCATAATAAAACCTACAAATAAAGGACCTGCTCTACGGACCAATGTTGATATAATACTAACAGTATAAACATAGTGCTTGTTTGTCAAGAGCGTTTCCAAAGATTATTTCATCAAAGTAAAAATATAACACTTTAATAGTAATTACAATCATGCACTTGAAACTTTGAAAATATTTATAGGAAATTACTATAATACACATTTTCTTTCACATCTACCAAAGCATTGCTGTATTTATATCAAAGAAACTAGTAATTTTTATTGTTCATGATAATCACCTCAAAAAAATAATGTGTTTTTTTTACCTAAGGCTAACCATAATTATTTTCTTGTGGAGTTAGCTTGCTAAACCACTAAGACTATTGTTGTCCTCTACCTGGATATTCAGATTTTATTTTCAGAATTTGGATAGCAAATTATAGACCTAATTTATTTTTCAAATGTAAATCAAATACACATAATAATATATGTGTGTCTCTATGTCTATATTTAAGCATGGGTAGAATAATAAACTGCTTTTATTCCAATTAAAAAATTAATTAATTCCTCCTCTTTTTAATCTGAGGAATATCAAAAGTTAAATTTTCAACTAAACACTTTTAAATCTTTCCTCTGCTTTTTATATTGCATAACTCAAACAAACATATCTGCTGCTGATTAAATTTATAGTATTTTTAAATATGATATTTGCATAAAGTTAGTAGAAAATCAAAATAGAAGGTGAGTAAAGGGTTAGAAAAATATATGAAACATTCTTTAACATAAATCACAGCAGAAATATAAAAATGTAAGTGAAATTGCTCTTATAAAGTTTGTTTGGGGATGTGAAAAGTGTTAAATAGCCAAAGTAAAATGTTAAAAAGGAGTAGAGAATCAATGTAACATTCAAAGTCACCTAGCATTAGTATCTGGACTATAGTAGATACTCAATAAAGTTAGCGGAATCAATTGAAAGGATGAGCATTAGTAATTAGGGAAGGTATTTGTATGCATTTTGAAAATAGAGTGAGTTGGTATGGTTTTAACATGTTTGCATTTTGAAAGTTTCCATAAGGGACATTTCCTTCATTTAATTTATTGGGTTTTGCTTTAATTGATTTTTCAGAGACTCCCTTACGGTGGCAATGATTCCCCACGGTGCCAATTTTGAAATTGTGCTATGCTTAATTTTTAAAAATCAATGAGCTTAGGCAAATGCACCAGTCTAGGAAGAAAAAAATATCCACATACTTCCTTACAATTGATATCTAAACGCTGTCAGAATTTTTATTGCTGTTTAAAATGAAACACTAACAAATAGTTTCAGGATACTGGGTATAGCATTTTTGTCTCATAACGTCATCAAAGAGACAGTTAAAATTATTAATTAACGTGTTATCAAACATCATGTATTGATACTGAAACATATGCTGACGGATTTCCCTGACTGAAACTGAAATGCTTCCCAGGCTGAGCTGTGTCCAATATTGGGTTTGTATTTGTTTTTTAGCAATGGTAGTCTCATCTACTGCCCCTAGACGACTCAGCCAAAAGCAATAAGTCATGAATTATATTGTGTGTAAAGAAACTTGGGTGACTATTACCAATAACAAATAAGCATAAGATGCCTTTACAGCTTACAAAGTATTTTCATGAGAAGAAATACAATAGAATCATTCACAAACATTAATTTATCCCTCATGCATCAACGCACTGGAGTCGGCTCCTCTTGCCTAATAAAGATAATTGTTAAACTATTAAGAATGCAGCAAGCTGAGCTGACACAATCATTATCAAAAAGAGGTGTAAATGAAATAAATATAAAATAAATGAAATAAATTATATGCAAAACCTAATTTCTATATATTGTAGGAATAGATACTATGTTTTACTAATATCTGAGCTTTTGAAGTGTTTTGCAATTATTGAATTTGCATGGTGAATACTGTCCCATAAATAGTATGAAGTAATGTGAAATCCTACATTATATTATGAATATAATGGTGTACAACTGTATATCTCTTGGCAGGTGCATTGGTAGCTTGAAATCGGGCATAATGGAAGGATACATACCACAAAAAATCAGGAAATGCCACAAATCAGACAATTATTTTCCTGGCACAACACAGATCTCACGGACCACTCACATATATAGAATGTCTTATAGAAGCTGAAATTTAAAATCAGAGTAATTAATTGAATTACTTATTGCCCCTTATAAGTATGAGAACCAACATGTTCTATCTAATTGTAAGTCATGGTTTTCTGGGCTAGAAAACATCATAATGGCCCACTTTCCTGAGCTCTTCCTGAGTGATCATTTTTCTAACAAATATTTAATGCACCTTGTCTTAATTATCACGAAATTTTTGTAACCTTTATCCTTTTTTATAGATGAAGGAAATAATAACTTTGAGAATTTATTTTCCTTTTCCAGAGTTGGGATTTGAACTCGGACCTCCCTGGCTGTGAAGCCAGAGTAAAGACTTTACTCCTGCCCACTCAGAGGTGATTTAAAACAGGAAAAGTGAGTGGGGAAACAGCACAAAAGAGAGAAAATCATTTTGAATATTATCGATATCACACTTGGGAGTCCGTTTTTACTGTGACTACAATCCTCACCTCTATTTAAATATTAGAAAGTTGTTATAAATATTTTTACACCCTTTGCTCCTTTTCACCCTTTGCTCTGTAAGTACACAGGCATATTGTTATGATTTTCTAATTTAAGTATATCTTTGGAAGAAGAGGAAGCCAAATTATAACCTCAATGCATTATGAGACTTGAATCTTATTTTAGGAAGCATTTCCAGGAAGAAAAATATTATTTGAATATAAGATTGCATTTGTTTATTAGCTCACTTTTCTAAGGTATTTAAAGTACCATTAATTTCAAGCCTAAAAAAATGAAAAAGAATAAAATATGAAATGATTGATGCTATTATTGAAGAATGTTTTTAAAGAAGTAGAGTTTTGGTAAAAGAGAGACACTTAGAGAAATATGAGTGATAAAATTCAGCAAAGAACAAAGCACTAAATATCATAAACAAAATTAGCCTTTGCAGGGGGTGGGGGAGACAGAAAGGGGATTAAAGTACAAAAGAAACTTAGTCTAGTAACAGTAAAAAAGGACAGATGATGTCTTTAGAGTTTCCAAAAGGGCTACTAGCCAATGAAAATGTTGCTATTTTGAATTAACATACGACTTTCTAAATTACATACAAACTCGTGCAAGAATGAGACATATTCAAATATTTTCTGAAAACAGAAATTTATTCTTTTGTTGTTACCATATTTCTTATTTCACTCCATTCTTATATTGAGTTACCTCAGTAGAAAAATTTTCACTTAAAGGTAACTTAAATAATACTTGAATTAATTTTTCACTCAATGACAGCTGGCGTCTAAAAGCAATAAGGATCATTATGCTGTGGGAGATAAGTTTTGCTTTTTGAATATCAGCTAGATCATGAACTCCACATAATTTTTACAGTTGAAATTCAAATAACACAAGTCTGATTTTTTTTTTACTCTTCAATGAATAATTTTATTGTCAAGTGTCAGAAAATTATTTAAAAATAAATCTGTGCTTTTTTTCCTTCCAAACTGACAGGAAAAAATACTATACTACACAAATGAACTGAGAAATAGCTATAAATATTTCCCTTTAATCACACTTTTACTAAAATGTTGTATCTGGGAAAATATTTTGAAAAACTTAAAATGTTCAGAAATGTAAATATTGGTATTAAAGAGAAACAAACTGTCTTTTTATAGTATGTATTGCAATTGTATAACAAAAATTGAATAATACTGACACCTGAAACTCAAGAATATATAGTTATTTTCTGCTCTTTTCACAGATTGAAAAAAATCTATTGTTCAAATGCTATAATGATAATAGAAAAAGTAGGCACTTACCCAGTCTTCATGCATGGAACTGTGTTACTCGTTTCTTTTTCAGATTGTACAAACTCATGTAGAGTACTCAAACATTTCAACTTGTATGTTAAGCGGATAGCTTTCACGTAGAAATGAAATTCTAATTATTGTTAACCATTCAATTATTTTGGATTCCATGACATGCATTTTACCTTACACCATCATTAAGTCTACAAATGCCAGAGATAATGCATTGAGAAACAAAAATATTTATTTGATTGGTAAGTTAATTTTATAAACATTTTCCAAGCTATAATATAATTTTGTCTTAAATATTATTTTCTAAACCCACATTTTTAAATTGTCATGATTGTGATTAAATCACTGTTAAGATACACCATCGTCTCTCCAGATACCTAATTATGTATCTTTTGGGATACAAATCCAAAATATATTTTGTGTGTAAAATTAAAGACCTCCATTATATTAAAAATAGCAATCTGTGACAGAGATTCATGTTTTATTTCAACTAGCCATTGTATTTTTTCTCATACATTGTGACTTTAAAAGTTTTGATGATTGTTATTAGTATAACTTAAAATATAAAAACTAATTATAATTTTAAAAATTAAGATTAATCAGAACTTACTTTATAGCATTCTACCCAATTTCTCAATATTTATAATATATTGATGAATATAATAAACACCAATTATTAACAAGATAAAATTACTTCTTAGTACTATCAGACTGATTCACTCTATTTTGTTAAACATTATAGGTTTCTATCCCTCTAAAAATAATAGTTGTTTATTATTAATAAAAATAGATTATTATTAACTTTTTAAAAACTGATTCAACTGAAGTATATATTTGAACTTGAATTAGAAGCTTAATAAAATAGAATTTGTATAAATACATAATTGTATGTTTACAAATTGGAATTAAAAGAGTCTTTAATGAGTAAAGCAGATAAACAACAGAGATAGAATGTTCATAACAACATCAATCTGATGTTTTTATTAAGCAGTTTTATGTACATAGAGTGTCCATGTGGCTAAAAAGTTTCCTGAGAAGGCAATGTTACACGTCTTTATTCATATTGTTATTTATTGTCACAATGAACATTTGATAAAGAAATATTCTATTCTTTCTGTAAGATAGAAGGAAATTTTACTGTGTGGAAATTACCAAGACTCCCCTAGAGTCAGCTACTTTATGACGAATTCAGATATTTTCTGATTGTTTTAACAAGATCCAAAGCTGATTCAGAAATTTGGGCAGAGAATGTAAGAATAGGACTGAAGAAAATATTCTCAACAATTTCATTTGGTTCCAGCGACAATGACATACCAAGTAAGTGTATTACTTATCAGAGACATTGTGTTTTTGTTTCAAAAAATTCATTTCATTATTGGAATTTCATGCGTTGTTCCACTATTTCCTGAATGCAGGAGGCTAGTTAAAAATTCAGACTAATATACAACCTGGATGAATTAACTTACTCCCCATTTTATGAACTTTTTCCCACTCATTTTTTAAAAAATAAGAAGAATAAAAACATTTAGAAAATACCAAGTCTTAGCTTCCTAATTTTGCATTGTAAATCTTAGAGTTTGCTTCATCAAATATGAATCTTACCCTGAAGCGCATGTCAACCTATGTTATTTTTAATTAATAGAAATAGTTGCTTCCAAAACACGAGACATTTTTAAAAACTGAAAACCTTATTATTTATTTTTTTTGGATAATTTTAAAGAGAAAGGGGCTTTAGAGTTTATTGAATACCATCCCTATATTTTTCTTGAGAGGGAACTGAGGCCAGAGGAATTAAATAATTTATTTAAATTGCATAGCTACTTAAAGGCACTTAGAGGATTTTCATCGTAAGAAATTTAGAGAAAAAATGATGCCCTGTAGTAGCCATTTCCTTTTTCTTTTCTCAGTAGAATTACTCAATCTGTGAAGCTACAGAACATCTCACAAAACATAGATATTCTCCTAAAGACAAAGTTGTGAGGCTTTATGTGTAGGGATCTGTTTGTGTGGTGTGTGAGTGTGTGGGTGTTGTCTCTCGTACCTCTGGAATTGATGAACTTATCCGATTATTTGCCCCATCACGGTGCTTTAGATATGAGTATAAATGAAAGATACTCCTTTTTGTTGGCCTACTTTCTAGCTAATGTCCTTTTTTGCTAGGGCTTCTTTTTCTATTCTTTCAGATAAAGTTTTATCTGAAAAGCCATATGAAATAAGAGGTGAAAAAAATAGGAAGGAAGACTATCCAGTGTGTTTTATCACCGAATATCAGAACTGTACTTCGGCTCTTTTGACGATTGTGTTTTGAAAAACACAAAATCATCTCAGAGCAACGTGATAAAACTTCATTGTCTATTGTGATTTCCCTGTTGTAGCCAGAGCTGATGCCAACACATGTTCTGCATAAGTAGAGAAACACAAATTGAACTCAAAATGCCCCGAGAGTATTGTTCTTCATAACGCCCTGGTGTCCTGTGTGTGGCTGAATGAATAACAAATGACCGAGCTATTAAGATACTCAACAAAAGTCATCTAGGCCTGTAATACGGATGTTAAAGCATCTGAATACTGTATTTGCTTTCACTAGTTTGTGTAGAATAAATCTTTCTATTTAAAAAAATATGTATTCACATTGAGTTTGGCGGTAATTTGCTCCAGGAATTTTTAAAAAGGGAATCCAGCCTTGGTGTTTTCTTTTTTTTTTTTTATTTTCTAAGAGGTTCACATGTCACAGACATATTTATAATGATGTGATGACGCAACTTCCAAGTTTTCTTTATAAAGTCCAGTTGTAGATATTGGTTTTTATGAGTTTATCTTCTTCATCGTTAACTTTCAGATTTACAACTAAAATGGAATCTGTCCAGCAGTTAAAGTACAAAGCATTTATGGCTACACATTCAGATTTCTTTTGGCATGATTAAAATCAAAATGTCAAACTGCTTTGAGAGAGCACAATTAAAGGACACTTAAGTTGACCATATATACGCATGGTGCACGTGTATGTTTATATATGGTAGGAATCAGGGAATACACTCTGTTTCCCCTCCACAGAGCCAGAACCACAAGTGAGTTTATTACTGTCATTTCTAGTGTGAAGTCTGGTCCCGGTGATACGTTTGCACTCACACGTGTGTTATATCTGAGATTGTGCTCACAGGGATATTGTACAGGCATATTACTCTGTTTTCATTCATCTTTCAGAAATATCCAGATTATTATTATTTATTATTATTAAATATCCAAATTATTAAATTGTAAATAAAAAATTTCCCATTGCCCAGCTTTTAGAACTGTTCATTTAAGTTTTAATATAGCAGCCCTGTCTACCATGAATATTTGCTATAAAATAGAATTTGACATGCCTTGATGTGCCTAGACTCTAAAAGCCCCAAGATAGCTGCTTGGATTTACATAGCAGCAGATGTGATGAAGTCATCCTGCTATATACATAGAATTTTATATATTTCCCAATCATCCTTCTCTACATTAGAAGTAACATCAATGTTTTAATATTGTTTAATTCTTACTTAGGTTCTGGGTTCACCTTTGAAAATCTGTCTGGAAAGGAGAAATATTTTTCCCTCAAATTAACACATATAAAATAGAAATACTAAGGCACATAAAGGCCATGGGCTGCCTTTTGCAGGGGATGGGTTCTGGTTGAATGAGATCTGGGATGTGTGCCAAATTAATAGAAAAAATCCTGTTCTTCCTCTCCAGTAGCCACAATGTTCATTATTAAGAAAAGCATATGAACCGCAGGATTTGATTTTAATAACACCAATGTCTTCATTAATCTGTAGGTTCCATTTAGCCTCATTATGGAGCAAATGCTGAATTAATGCAGTACACATTATTGTTGGACTTCCCTTGAAAAACCTCTTTTTCCTCTTTTATCATTTATTCGGAGACCATCACGTGGGTTTGCCATGTTTTTAAACAGGCCTATGGCCTCCATGTCTCTTTTCTTCCCACCGGTATAGGAGAAGACGGTAGCTTTGGGATGTTGACAAAAAGGGTATGGGAAATAGGACTGAAGATTCTCATTCAAAACCATAATTATTTTTCTGTCATTTTAATGCTGCCATGTCAAGACACCTGCAACTGAGATGATATTTCCTTCATGGTGTCTGGGCCTCCTTCTAAATCAAGAGTGGTGATAGCCAACACCGCTTTGTATCTGCGGAACAAATAGTGGCCTTTGTCCAGCACAAGTCCCTAAACAAACTTAATCTCTCTAACACTGTGACAGATGACATTTAGATGTCCTTGTTACCCTTAAAATGAGTTTTATTGACAATCAGAGAACAAAAAGAAGGCCCAGATAAAGCCCAATGTTTTATAGGCTTGCTAACAACATCTTAGTGCAGAGGGTGAGGAGAAAGCCTGAAGTTGCCCCCATTTTCCCCTGCTTTGCTATATCACCATGACAACAGATATAGAAATCACTTAGTGACTCCTAGAAAGAAAACACAGTGACACAGTACCCCTTGTATGGCGAATCAAACTAAAGCCTTCATTCAAATGGCTATTCAGCGTGGGCATTCATGTAGAGGATAGGGTGGATTTTACACAGGTAACTACAAGAGAAAGGCCAGCCAGCCCTCCAGCCACAGCATATGGCAAGGTCTCTGTCTAATTAATGCATCCTCAATAGAATTTATCCATTTTAAATTTGTTTTCTTTTACTTGAAACATCATTAAAGTAAAGGGCAACATTAATCAACACCGTGGAACTTAAAAGGGCATTAAAGAGTGATCTTTTCCCCTATGCAACAAGAATCTTTTCAAGTAGTTTTGTTAACTGCAGCGGATTCAAGGCACATTCGGAGTTCTTAATCAGAAGGCAAATCTAGAGAGGCCTCTACTGGTGAGTCTCTCTCCGTGCAGTTGTTGGTGTGGAACTGCCCTGAAGAAGCAAGTGGGAGAGGGACTTTCAGCCTTTCCTGGGCACCACAGAGAACTCCCTGCAAACCCGCGGACGAGGGCGTTTCCAAGCTGGCCTGTCTTCACTGCTTTTTCTCAGGCAGCAAAGGGATCTGGTAGCTCAGACCTATGAGCTGCTCGGGCACTTCAAGATATTTGAAGATGATCTGACAAAGAAATAGCAGGGCATTATTTTCCCTTTGGACATAAGACTCCCATTCAGGTTTAAAATTTAAAACCATTTTAATAAAAATTGGCATTTCTCACTATTGTGTGTGAGGGAGGCACACCGTTTACGCACATCACTCATGTGTTTCCCTCAGCAAACAAAATCCCAAAGTGAAATCTTTAGATGGAACTAAAATATGCTGAAAATATTTAGATTAATTGAAAGCAAAAGTTTACAGCCGAAATTTTCTACTTATAATGAAGAAATGTGGACCAAATACAGCCCTCAAGTGAGTTTTAATGTGAAATAACATTGCACTGTGCTTTTGTCAAAGTAGATCCAAAAAGCCTCACTGATTTTTGAAGAAACTTTTAGGGGAAAAAAAAAGAAAGATTTTATTTTTTCACCACAAATTGAAAATTATTTATTTTTTTCTAGAATGAGGATATTTATTAGCGTTTCTGTATAGTTAAGCTCAGGAATTTTTTTTTTTTTCTGTTTGAAAAAATGACCCAAATCCACAAGTGGCTTTTTTCAAGTATGGAATACTAAGGTGACATTACTTTTAATCTTAAAAGTTTTCCAAAGGAAAAACTGAAACACTTATCTTTTCAACATCTATATGTTTACATTAAATATTATTTGAAATCTGATCATAAAAAAATAGTCTTCAAACTGCCTTTATCCTCTTATCTTCCAAAATTTCTATGAGTTTGATTTGTTTTGTTTTGTTTTTGTCTGAATGGCTGATACCATTTTACCTCAGATTCCTTGTCAGCATATTTTCAGTAGGGTCATTTCATATTTCAAATGCTCTTATGTTTATTTGATAAAAATTTTAGTCCCGCAATTTTTCAGAGGGTGGTTTAGTCAGCAATAAATTGCTTTCTGGATCATATGGGTAATTCGTGATCTTAAAAGTAAATTCTGTTAGCTGGCTTGAGAGCACTGCCTTGTAGTCCCAATAGTGACACCTACTGGTAGAAAGAGAACAATAAATAGTTTTAATTTTCTTTCTGGTTACTGCTTTGGAGAATGTTTCCAGGAACTTTATTGGTATAAACACACCTTATTTACAGCTATTTTAACACAGCACTCTATACCACCAAAACCTAGTAAATGGAGGGGGAAAACTCAAACAATATAATGCAAAGATTTAATTATGAAAAAGGAAAAAACTTACTATCAGGTAATGTGTACTAAACTAACACCAACTAGTATATGGAGTATGGACTTACTCTTTTGAGTTCTTATATAGCCCAGATAATGAGAAGCCCAAATTTAGCAACAGTCTTTTCAAAAGTGCTACATTTCACACTTTGAACTAGAGCCAAGGGGTCAAAATGCTTAAATAAGTACTTAATGTTTTTCAAGTTGCCATGCTTATTAAATGTTTCATATTTAAGAAAGAGCAAAGTTGATCCGGGAACAAAAGGAAGAATATATATTTCACAACAGTCCAGTTTTCAACAATCTTCAAGGTTTCCACTAGAAGTTAAATTGAACTAGAAATGCTCTTTCAGAACATTGATTTATCACATATCATAGGAGATTGGAATCACACTGAAATGTGATAATTTCTAAAGTAATTTAGAAGCATACATTTGCAGAATATTGAATACAATAACAGACACTGCATCAGAGAGGATTGAACATTTAAAATGATGTTTGCGAAAACAGAATCATGGTTATCAAGAAGAGGTATGATCTATGGCTTCAGTGAAGCTTCTCTCTAAATTATGTGTTGCTAATTGATGATCTTAATACACTACACATCAGAGAATTACTGGGTTTTCACGAAGCACATGAAGACTTTAATAACATGATTATCTGAGGGCCCAAATAATGCTTGGGTAGTCTTTTTCTGATTGATGAGTAATTCACTTTTTTAAATTGTAAAACACAGATCAATAATTTTGGAGCTTTTCAGTCACGTGACATAAAACTGGAAGAATAGAAAGAAATCAATTTCAACCCAGGTATAGTTGGAGTAGGCATTTTGATGCAATATGTGCCCAACATTAATTTTTTTATTTTCAAAAAAAATCTGGGTCTTTTTTTTTGGTGGGGGGCTCTCTTGATATATCAGTTCATAAAAAAATAAGGCTGTCAGTCCCCCCAAATATTGTTTTGTCTTAGAGATTATGGTCAGGCATATGGTAAGTCAGTGAATCATTTAATTCATGATACATATTTATGACTACTTTGTGATATCGCTGTGTGGAAACGTGTGAAGATGTCACAAATTATTCGGTAGACAGTTACATTTGGTGTCTTTGAAACCATCTTTGGCTCTGCTGTGTGCTTTTGTTTGTACAACTTGAGCACATGCTTCAAAATGTCATCCAAATTAGAAGCATGCAGGGAGTAAAGTATTACTTCTGTACCAGTTTGAGAAGCACACTTTTTTATTTCATCCAATAGTTTATCAGCATTTGGTAAAATCATGGAATTCCTTCTTCATTTTTTTTTTTGCAAAAACATAGTTTATATGTTGTTATTTTTTCTCTGTGAAAAATTTTTAAAAATTGCTTATGGTAATGAATATAGGGAAACAAACAACTTTAAAAAAAAATCACATAAATTACAAATAAAAATCACAAGGCACAACATTGATACAAAATCTTTTGGTCAGCATCCTGGCAATCAAGTCAGGATGCCATGTGCTCAGGATGAAAATAAGAGAAGAAATGAAAACAAAATAGGCCCCCAAACTGGAAAAGTTTGGCTTTGGTTTTTGGTTTCTTTGAGTACCTGAACTAGCAACTCAGCTGAACATTAACACAACCATAAAGAAAGGCTGTATTTTGCCTTTAGAGAGTTTATCCAGAGACAGCACAAGGCATTTGTACAGAATAAAGCTTCACAAAACCCAAGGGCTGTCAGAGGGAAATGGTATCCAGGAGTACAGGGCAGGCCAAACATCCCCTCAACAGCAAAGCCACACAACAGAGCCAGAGGCAGCGCGGCGGCTGCCAACACAACTGCCTACCACGTCTGCCAAGGAGCCAGAAGCCGCTTGTGGGAAAATATCACTTACCCTTAGCATCTGGGTCCTGTGATTGTTATCCAAAGAGACAGAGTGGTAAGAAACAGTGGGGTAAACAGCACCCCATTAAACACACACACACACACACACACACACACTCCTCTCTCTGTGTACAAAGACAGATAAGCCAGACATGGCCTTGAATTAGATGTTCTACAGTTTAAATTGCTTTAAATGAGATTTATTATTAGTTGCATATTCGTACTTCATAAGAAGAGCTTTAGTGTTTACTTTTCCCCAATTGCTTTGGTCTGTAAAAGCTGGATTTTCATTGCATTTGTGGATATTTGCAGATGTGTGTAGTCCACTATGAAATTTTTATTTCCTTGGAGTAGGTAGTTGTAGCCAACTGATAGAATTATTTAAAAATTAAATCTCGATCATGGATAAACAAACCAAAATGTGATTTGATGTTTCTCTGTTTGGTTGCATCGCTATTAATTTTTAAGAGACCAAGTTCACAATAATTGGTAAATTTCTTATTTAACATGTATAATGGTAACAAGTATAATGTGATAACTACATAATATCTATGACTATGAATTACATCTAATACTACATATATTTTAAGTTTAATAAAGTCCCTTCTAAAGTGTACCCTTTCAATTTAAATCCAAACAAGTGTTTTCAAAGATTCCAAGTGGGACAATGTGATTGTATAGATTCACTCCGTTGAAATATGGGCCTAGAGTAGGGAGAGAATGTAGAGAATTTAAAGATTGGAGACACCTTGTGGCTAGTGCAAGGCCTGATTCCTTTTTCCAAGGAGCATGTGAAGATGATTGTTACCGTAGAAACTGAGTAAGAGCTTTCTGTTTCTAACTCTTTTCACTTCATTTTGCTCTGATATCAAGAACAGAAAAGTACTGTAGTTATAAGTGCTGATGCTAACAAGATGTACCCACAGAGAAATTATTTTACATTTAAATTTATAACAAGTCACTTCTATTATACAGATTAGTGGAGAGAATTTAGAATAAGGATCCCATTTTTTTATGTAGAGGACTTATTATTAGAACTTTTACTTTGCATGAATAAAATTAAAATTTCGGTGGTCTTTACTGACTAAAAACTATGCATTTCAAGGTCACAAAATCCAGTTGCTTATTTATGCATATTATTTAAGACAGTGCATTTGGGTCAGGATCTGCTAGAACCTGCATGACGTGCACATGGCCATTTAGAAACATAATCTGTATGTGCATAAACTACGTTACATGAACATTTAATTTTTTTTTTAATTTACATAGGTATGAAAGTAACAATAACGTTTACCACCTCATGCTAACATGAAGACAATGTTCAAGGGGGGTAAAACCTTGTGCAAGCACAAAACCCAATAGTAAGAAACTGATGAGTATTTGTTTGTTTTTGTTGTTTTCTGTTATCTCACACACACAAGGAAATTTGATATGGCTATTCTTTCGGTTCATATCTTATATTCTGGTATCAAATAATTCTCAAAATGATTCACGCTTAGTTCCATATTTAGAGTATTTTAATGCAAACTAGAAAATTATGATGAAAAGTGTTTCTTTTATATTTCATATCCGTGTAGGGGTGGAAGAGTTCAAACGATGCTCAGTGATGGGAATGAGGAAGAAGAAAAGAGAATGAAAATAGTCTAAAAATCTTATTCATTTAAAAATTTCAAATCTTCAACCAAAATAGGAAATGCTTCTTCAATATTTATAAACATATAACATAACTTATGAATAAAAATGCAAAAGATTAATAAGAATTTATAAAAACTTTCATTATGCTTCATGTTATTTCATTTTCCAATAAGAAAACAGCCTCAGAAGATGTGTATTAAATCAGACCTCCTTTCTCTAGGGCATTTAAATCACGACACTCTAATGCTGGAAACTGAGAGGTAAATATGTAATTTTAGTATTGTAGCCAAACTACTTTCACATACTTGTTACTTTTGTTATCTCCTTTGCTGGAGCCTCTTATTGACTCTCTTATCTATTTGCCTTTTTTCCCATTTCATTTCTCATCCATCAGGTTTGCATGGAACAGTTTCAATTTTCAATTCTTTTAATTACATTTATGCCATGCCTTTAATCTTTAATAGTTTTTTGAAAAGTTTAGCGGGTTTATTAACCCACCAGTTTAATTAGGTATTCTTTAACATCACGTAATATTTGCTTAGGATTTAGTTTATACAAAAGCATTTCATCTAAACCTTCCTGTATTAAAATGGCTACATTTTAACTCATCCTAATTGGATGTGGCAGAAACAGTTAACCCTTTATGATCTTAACTTTTTAAATTACGAAAAAGAAAATCATACTCATTTATTGAATCCAGAACGGTGTACATTGTGAAATAAAAAATAGCTAAGGTTCTCAGGGATTTTTCGTTCTCTGAGATACCAGCTGAAGCTACAGAGGACAAGTTATCCTCACATTCCCTGGGTTCATCCTGTGTTCTTTGCAACTGTCCAAATTGTATTAGAATTTGCTTATAATGATGTTATATGATATCCTTGTTGTGATACCTGCATTTGTGAAGAACTTAATATTGATTTACTGTGTCTTTTGCCCATCTTTGAGCAGCCTAGATGGCAATTACAGCTGTTGGTGGTATCTATTTTGCCTTTTCATAATTGTCGTTTCTTGTTCTCCTTAAGATTAAAATATGAAAATGGTACCACGTGCACATCAAAGGTGAATTAAGCAAGCGATCAGCAATATCTGTGAAACACCATCATTTTAACCACAGTTCTTTACCTGCCCTCTTCATTTTATTTATGGAAACTGCACGCTACAGTATAAACTTGAACGAGAATTACATTCGAAGGTGAGCCTCCCTGACATCAAGCCCTCATCAGGATCATTAGTATCTTCCAAGAAATCGCTAGGGCTTCTGCAATACATGCTTCCCTCTGCCGATGCCTTCTCCCCTCTTCAGGCTGGGATTTCCGAGAAGCAGGGACTGCTTTGTTATTTTTCCACTCCTACTTTAAAGAGCCTTCACGGATTCTGAGCTCTCTCTACTCCTCTCATTTCAATCCACACTTCATAAAGAAGATGGCATTTTATACAAGGAAAAGCATTTTTTATTACAGTGAAACTGAAATGAGTTCTTCCTAATCACAAATCGGTCTACCAGGTATAGACTTTTTCAAAGCACTGTTCAGAGCTGTACCAACATTGAAAACTGTCTCATTTGAAGACCAAGTACTTTTACGTGGGGGAGACGACATCGTGCTCCTCCTATTATGAAATGTATCAAAACAGAAGCTATAAAAATGATTTTTAAAATGTCAGGGAGATGAAAACTCTTCAACTAATGTGGGATTCTTTCCTTGGTCGATTTAGATAAGGCATGCATGCAGTCAAAAGAACTAAAACAGTTTTATGACTCTGTCTGGACTTAACAAACCTTGATCAGCTCAGGAAGGATCTTTTTTGTGTGTTGTACAATAAAAATAAACATCATATTTCAAGAGGAAACTGAATAAATATTTGAATAGCCTGTCTCCCCAACACACAAATACACATATACTTTCCTGCCAGCAGAATAAATCCAGCTAGTTCTCGAAAAGCATTCATTTTAAGAATAACTAGTGTTTTGTTTTATTGCATCTGTTTGGAGAATTTTAAGAAATGACTATCTGCAAGGAAATATACCTGCGATCTAGCAGAGGCCCCTCCTGACGGGACAGCGGAGGGTGTTTGTGGATGTTGTTATTGTTGTTGTTGCAATCTAGCTAATAAAGGCTTTCTCTCACACAAGAGAATTTTGACAGGGTTGACTCCAGACAGCTTTCCAGCTGAGGTCTGGGGCCTTGCTGAACCTTCAAAATTTTCCCATTTGAGCTGCATCAAAGTGAAGGAAATTCAAGGATGACTAACGTCTCAGATGGTAGCACTTGCCCTAACAACGAAGGTTCAGGAATTCTTTGGAGCAGGCTGAGGTCATTTTTCTCCCCTTTTCTCCTAATGCTTTTCTCTATTAATCAGAGCTCAGAGCTCAGATTGGTCTTCAACTTCCTTCCAATCCTTGCTAAGCCTGTCATTTCTAGCTATTATTTACTTTAATGGACTTTGGCTGATCCCTTATGAAGCTTTGGATCTGAGAATAATAAGGCTGGAGAGTAACGGGCATGGACATGGGTGTGGGTTAGCCTGCAGATTAACCGTGGCAGATGGGCTTTATTGCGGTTTCCTGTGTACTGAGTGTTGATTGAGAGGGTATAAAGAGAGAGGTGGTGTCTACACAATGGCCACAGCCACTTCATTGCACTCTGCGTCTAAACAACCCCATTTTTCTAAATCTTTCGGTTGTGAAATTTTAGGAAGTCAGAGCACAAGAACAAGTACAAAAACAACTGTAAATAACCATGAATGTTAATCCAACACTAATTGGTCCCTTCTTTCAATATGAGTCCATTTTGCTCAGTTTTTAAAATTCTGGGTGAATTCGTGGCAACGACAGTTAAACAAAATGTTCTTGCATTAGGTAGCATTGGATAAAATAGTGAGCGCCTCGTATTTTCTGTGTGTGTTTTTTGTTTGGGGTTATTTGTTTGTTTTGTTAAATATACATTCTGATTATTGCCGCAGACAACAAATGCTTAAGCTGTAATTGTTCTACGTGCTTTAGGAATTATGTTGGAGATATTTTTCTGAGTTAAATTATCAAGTAGGGAATATTGTTAAAAAATAATGTCAGGTCCATTGTTTCATTTCTGGCCATGGAACAATCAAAGACTGTGTACCTTTCTTTATTTCCTGCCTTTGAAGCAAATGTCTGCTCCCTTGCCGCTCACTACGCAACGAAAACATTTTCGATAGGTGGTATCTACAGATCTTTTACACATTCCTCATGTTTAAGATTTTACTTAATTCCTCCTTTTCACCAATGGATTAAATCACAACTATTGATTCCTTTCTTCCTTTGGGGCTTTACCCATCTGTCTGGACGCTTTTATCCTACACCCCTTGGTCTCAGAGGGGTGTTCTGAAAATGAACCGCCAAAACCTGGGGAAGACTCTAGGTCAAGTCTGTGTACAAGAGTTTAAATTTTTAGTGACAGTCCTCTCTCACGGCCGCCTGAAAGTTTCCACACAGCACTGCACAAGCGAGCACCACCAATTATCCTCCTCCTTTGAAAACCATTATCAAGTTTTTCAAAACTTCTTTCATTTCACTGTTGTCATTCAGTGAAAAGGAAACTAACCACCATGTCAAGACAACTCAGCTGCCTAGCAACGCAGGGCCACATTTTAATTCCGACTTGCTTCTGGTCTTGACTAATAGAAAGTGACTATGTTAAGCCAGTCACAAGAGTTGTTTGTCACTTCTGAAATGCAAACAAAACTATATTGTTTTCCAAAGTATTGGGTGTGATTGATGTAAAGATTTACAGTAACATCATTCATTTTCCCTTGTGTTTTAGTGGGATTGATGTCATATCTTTTCATGCTTTATTAAATGCTTTAAAAGAGCTCAAAAAACATGACGCTTTTTGTCTTTTAAAGAGTCTAAAGAGGGGTTTTTCTTTCCAGTGAACTAGGCTCTAACAACTTGTGAAATTTAATGAATCCATTCAACTCGTGTCAGCCACATCAATAAATAATTTAATAAGGAACCATCATCCGTGAAGGAGAATGCGATTCAAACAATCAAAGAGGAATAGACCAGACCAAGGTCAACATTATGGGGTATGGAGAAGAAAAGTTGAGCTTTTAAGTCATGACTCTTAGAGTTTGATTTCTCAAATTTTCCCACAGCCCTGAATTCTTGTTTTGGATTGCTGCTGGTGCAGCTTCTATCATAAATCTCTTCAGGCATATATGTTGAAATATCTATAATAAAAGTATAGCGTATTTATAGCTCCTAAACTTATATAAAACGGTTTTTCAAATTGAGAAATTGTAGCTATGCTTAAAAGTAATTCTGGTGCAATTGACTAGAAGCCAATTAATAAAGCAGAAAAATATTGTTATTCTAGTTTAAATTCTCGTCTAATATTTCTAACATTTATATTATTTTACATAAATATTTAGTCAAACTTCATTTATTAGCTATATTACTATATGCAGATTTACATAATTTTAATGTGTCTAATTAAGAAAAGGGTAATTAGAATGTTTATAAAAATATAGCTTTAAAAAGGCAGAAGAGCACAAAATGTTGAGCTGGATGTCAGCATCCTGAGAAGCAGTAGAACTGGTTTTTTCTCTCCATTTTGAAAGAAAATCCAGAATTCAGTGACCATCATTTTTATTAAAACCCTACTCATATTCTTAAATGGAATCTAGTGATTAAGTATGACAAAAAAGTAGCTTAAAACCCTTTGACACATAGCAAATAAATGTTTTACTATGAATGAAAAGCATTGCATATGAAGAAGAATAGAGTTAAAGGCAAGGAGATTATCTTGAAATTAAGTTAAAATCTTAAAGAGCTTTTAACAGCTTCAAAGGACTTAATTCATTAGCAATATTTTGTACAATTAGCCCGTATCAACATTGAATATAAACACAAAGGATATTAGTTTTAATTGAAATAGGAGTGGTTTAAGTTCCATTTAAGAAGATTAGCTTTGGAATTATTACACTATGCTAGCACTGAGACGTGCTGAAATATGCTTGGTGTTGGGTGTCAGACCCAGGACCAGGAGTCATCTTCCCTGTCTTTGAACAAGGGCAAATTCTTTACCTTCCTGGACCCTCACTTACTTCATCTATTATGGTAAGTGAGGATGAGAACATATTCTTCATGGGCTATTAGGTGATGAGAGCATCTGGTTTATGAAAGGGCTTAGTATGAATATAGTTTGTAATAGTAGCAATGGGAGATCATGCTGCTTAAAAGTTAGATTGTGGATGTGGTCTGCCTTGGTTTAAATCCTACTTACAAGCTATGTGACCTTGAACCAACAGCTCGCATTCTGTGGTCATCAGTGACTTCATCTGTAAAATAAGGCTAATAATAATAATGCCTATATCTTAAGGTAATTGTGGATAGTAAACAAAATACTGCCTCTAAAGCACTTAAAAAGCAATTGTTTATAATAGTAAGGGCTCAGTTAACCAAAGCTACCTGTTGGTGCTTTATCTGTGTTCATGCTATCTTTCTTAAGATGTTAAAAACAAAAATACTTCACCAGTGATTTTCCAAAAAAATGAAGAAATTCATTAACAAAGAAAGCTTGAAAATTAATAAATAAATCATTTATCTCCTCACAAAATTTTTGTTAAAATTCAAGGTTTATTTCCAGATTAGTAAATAGACTATTGAAACTAACAAATTTCATTCCCTAGCAGAAGGAATAGAAAGAAAAAAATAAAGTTTCGAAATATTGATCATTTTATGAAAACTTGTTTTTATCACAGTCCTAACATATAATCGAATATAACTGTAGCATGTCATAGCAAAGCTCATAGTATTCCAGCTCCAAGTCAAAGCGGCATTGGCAACTATGTCTAATTATTTTACACAGCCAACTATTATGTGCTATCTGTAATAGCAGGAGATATACAGTAGGGACAAAGTCTCATAATTGGAGCCCAGTTTAGGGTTTCTCAGAATTTGCAGAGGAACATATTTATGAACCCAAAGCAAGCTGTGAACATGTTCATGTTTGTCCTAAAAAAAAAATCTCAGAAATTTTAAAAATTACTATTGGATTGGCTGACAATATCTTAAAATTACATTTCACATTAAATCAAGATTTCTAGACTCTCTCAAAAAGTCAGAGGGACCGCAAGAGTGAGACCCCCATAACGGGACTCAGTGGTGGCTGGTGGCTGGATTCTCCACCCCATCCTTGTCAGCAGTGGTCTCTCCCCTAGAACACCCATCTGGTGTCACCCGTTTAAGATGGGGGCCAGACCCCTCCAAAGCATTTACGTTTTTAGCACAAGAACTGAAATGAGTGATCACGATGAATCCATTAGCTTCATGCAACCTTCCCTATAGTACCCGGGGTCCCCTGCGCCTTCTTAATCGTGTCATTTTTCCTCTGACACCTTTACAGGATCTTAGATTTTGCTATACCTGAAAAGTATTAAAGATAACTTCTCTTCAGTCTTGAAAGTAAAATATCTTTTCTCTGCCACTGTATATTCTTTATTTCTTGGCTAGAGAAGGAAGAGATTGAGTCTGCCAGTGAGGAGTTATGGTGGGTTGTGAATAGAACAGAGATCTCATCTCTTAAAACCTGTGACAGGCCTAGGATGGTACCTTGGCCACAGCCCAGGTGATGGTTTTTCTGTTTCTTTTGCCCCATGATAGTATACAGCTGAGGCACATAGGCAGAGAGGGTCCCATGTGACGTCTGACCAGGAGTTCTTAGAAATTCTAACTCATGGCTTCTCTGGCAGGTACAAGGATGGGAAAATAAAATATGTGTGCTTTTCCTATGTTATTATTATTATTATTGTTCTTATGATATAATCACAAATATTTCCTTTATAGTTTTAAAAATTATTGTAGATGGAATTATATTCTTAGCAATCAAATAAGTAGAAGAATAGTATCTAAGACTTAGGCTTTTTAAATATTCTTTCCTGAATACATAGACCTGCATTCATTTGGTAATATGGTCTGTCCAATTTTTTTTTAAAGGGAAAATAGGCTCTGACAAAATGAGTTCCAATTATTCTTCATATGAGCATCATCATATCTCATGTGAAACAAGGTCTGTTTTATTAACTTATTAATTAAATAGAAAACTAACTAACTGCATAAATCAGGAGTAATATGAATGTAGAAATTTATACCCGAACCTCTTACTACTTCTAAAATATACTTTTGATTGTCTTGTTGAGATTGGCAGATAGAACTGTCAGGTGTATTTGGTAGAGTGGAGTGGAATTTTCTGTGTTGCTCTTAGCCTTGAAAAGAAATGATTTCCTTGTCTTCCACCTGGAATCACGGCCTCTGCCTTATTAACACAGGGTCCTCATTAGCATAGACATTCTTGTCATATTTAAACTTGAAAACTCAGAATTTAAGAATGTCCGTAAGATGTAAACACAATTTCAATTCAAAATAAATTGAATTTTAACCATTATTTGTTTGCTATGCCTTATTTATAAACATTCTTATTTAACTATATATATATGTGTGTGAATGTGTGTATGTGTACATATATGTATATATGAACACTTTTTATTTATCAAGAAGTTTAAAATAAGTATCTGCTTAAGGAAATTGACTTAGAAGAAAATACACTAAATTTTCATATGACATCTAGCTGCATATTTTTGAACGCTCTGTTCATTTCCAGTCACAATGGAAATAAATGGTATCACTGAAATAAAAAGGTTTTCAGTATCATTTTCAAGCCACATAATCTTTTTTGATACATGTGCTTGTTGAATTCCATTGCCAAAATATTTAATCGCACTGGTTGTGATGGATACCAACAGAAAAAAATAATCTTGACATAAGAAAAGAATTTAAGTAAAATTTCAACATCCACCCATTGATTGGCCTTTTACGCTTACATATACGTACTTCTAGATATATAATTCCTATTCCAATTTATCTAGGTAGTCCTTTCAAATGTACCATAATACTGGCTAAGTTCTCAGTTGGAAGGAAAACAGTAAGACATGAAACGTATTTGTAAATACCAGATTCCTGGTACAGGCTTTTGGTGGATAAATAGTTACAACTCTAGGTATGAAGGAGTTTGGAAATCATGTAGTGACACATCAAGTAAGGGGAAAGCCCCCTGAATCATCTCCAACCCTATGGGTAGTTTTCTTCTTCTTTCCAACAAAGAGAAGTCCCTTCTTTTAAAGAATCCTGTTCCTTTGGACTCTTCCAATTATATTTTAGGGTGAGACAGAGTAGCCTGTCTCTGGCTTCTTATGTCTCTCTTCAAAACTATTGCTCATAAGGTGTAGCAGAAAGATTTGCAGAGCTATGGGTGACACAATCATAAGCAGCTAATGTAGGGTTTCACTCACACGTACTCAATATTTAAGAGTGAGACTTAGCACATACGTTTGATTCTTCTCTATCTAGGACTCGTTTATCTTAAGGCAATGGTAATAGTTTCATTCCCTTCCCCTGGCTTGCCCAAAGAAGAGTGCTGTTAATGGAAGGATAGGACTGCAGTCACTAAGAATGTCAAATCCACATTAAATGGCTTTTCTGCCGCTTCTTCCCTTTTACACCTTCTTATGCCCACCCACAGTTGGACCCAACGCAGTTTTCTCTTTTGAGTGAGCCCAGACATATGTTTGGTCCATTCACAGGAGTCAAACAACAAGCCCATTCTGTCTTCTCATCCTTTAAAGTGACACCGAAGCTCCCAGAATGATCTGAGCCCCAGGCAGGACTTGCTAAAAGGAGCTGTGCTCCTGTTTTGTGATATTTTTGGTTTTTATCTTCTTGTCAAGATGTCCTCAGGTCATTCTTTATTTTGATTAATGTTTATTATTATTATTTATTTTTGATGAATGATGCCTCACTTGATGTCATGCATTCCACCAAGTACTGGGAATAAAAAAGGAATAAGATGTAGACCTTACCTTGAATTTGCTCCTAAGCTGTTGAAAAAGAAGGACAAATAATATGATGCTTTTGATTAAAAGAAACTCGAATGGAGATTGGCATGATCAATTATATATGGTGGCAGAGCAGTACTGGTCTGTGGGCTACGAGGAACTGGGCCACACCGCAGGAGGTGAGCGGTGGGTGAGTGAGTGAAGCTTCGTCTGTTTTTACAGCCTTTCCCCATCACTTGCCCACTGCCTGAGCTCTGACTCCTGTCAGAACGGTGGGCACAGTCCATTCTCATGGAAGGGGAAACCCTACTATCAACTGTGTGTAAGGGACCTAAGGCAGGTGTTCTTTATGAGACTCTGCTGGCTGATGAGCTGATGTGGAGCTGAGGTGGTGATGGCAACTCTAGAGAGTAGATATAAATGCAGAGTATCATTAGCACAGAAGTTTGACTGCATGGAGATCATAATAAATCAATTTCTTGCAGAAAAGTCATCCTCCCATCTCTCATCTATGGAAAACCCGTCTTCCACGAGACTGGTCCCAAGTGCCAAAAATGTTAGAAACTGCTAATATAGAGGAACAGCAAATAAGTATCACAGGTGGAGTTAAAGGAGGGGATCGCAGGATAGTAGAGGCTCTAGTAGAGTATGAACCTCATTCTCATACTCTACTAGAATGAAGAATGTGGCTCCTTGGCTTAGAAGGAACAACACGTGTAAAGGTCTATGGGTATTTAAGAATAAGGGCATGTTGGAGGAATAGCACGTGATCAGCATGGCCAAAGCAACACGGAGCGTGCTGATGGACATTTGACTAGATTGGAAGAAAGTTTAAGGCTATTGACACAATGTGATTGCTTCTGTTAGTAACAAGATATTCCTTTGCATTCATATTCACATCTACATTATCAACTTTGTTTTTAAAAAGTTGAATTGATGAAAAATCTTATTGAATTTTCTTTCAATGAATATGCTTTCACTGAAAGCAAATTTTAATTTAACATGTGAATGAGGACCATGCTAGAACATGAAAAGATGAACTCATTGTTAACACGTATAGTTGTATAAATTTTAGCTAATGAGATAAATTCTGTGATATTTTTAATAATAAAAATTCTACATTATCTGCTTATCATCAATAGGGGGTCAGGAAAATAAATTTTCAATTATCCATACAATGGTATACTATGGATTCAGTAAAATAAGGCTGTAGAAAAATAATGGATTGTATAAAATTTATTGCCAGAGTAAAAGTATATTCCAAAATACATAGTAAATTCCCAATACTTTTATTAATACACATCTATATGTAGAAAAACAATATAAAAATGTAATCCAGGAAGTATATCAGTGGTGGTTGTCTCAAAGTGGTAGGATTGAGAATGATCTGAACTTTCTTACCTTTGGTGTATCTGTTTAATATTTTTCTACATTAAGAAAAAATTCTATAGTAAGTATGTATTTATTTTTGTATGAGAAAAAGGGGTTGACTTCCAAGAAAAAAATGAATTCTTCATTGGGACAAGAACCATTTTGAAAACAGTCGTTCCCAGTTTAGTCTTCATGTATAGATAAAGCAATAGAATAATGTCAAGGTGTTTTCAACTAGTCTTTGAAACCAACATCAATATGGTTGTCTCCACGAAGGTAGGACTGCTTATGACTAGTCCATATGGCATTGTAAGGACAAATGTCCTAAATGTATTTCTGTAGTTGAATGAATTTGGCTTGCAAAAAGACATTGTTGAAATCCTTTGAAAATCTTCTAGTACTTGTTTTATATATATGTTATGTATACGTTATATGTATACATTATATATAAATATATTTATACTATATTTATATATATGTATATCTCATTTTAGGTACATTTATGCTTCAATTGTTCACTTTGTTTTGATGATTATGCAAATGATAGGTACTTTATGCATTTATCATTATTTCAATTATCTCAATCGAATAGAATTCCTTTATATTGTCCAAACTTTTGCTTGGAAGACTTAGCCAAACAAGTCTTTTGGCCTCAAGTTTTTTGGCCTCACTTTACCTTATTTGATGTGGATTAAAAACTTTACAGCTTCCACTTAGCAAATAAAACAAATAATAATGGCCAGAAATCTGTTTTATCGAATAAACACAAAAATGTGTCTCAGAGATTTCAAAAGAAAACTATTTAAAATCAGTTTTTTAATGGAACCCTTTCATCAACTTTCATGGCAATTTTGGAAAAATGAAAATTTAAAAATAACATGGTTTCTCATTTTGTATTAGTGTCTGGAAAATCAACATCAATATTCAGTACAGCAAATTACTTTACTTTTGAGTAAGAAATGCTTTTTCAGACATCCATCAAGAAGGCGGCCATAAATCATCATTGTATTCCTTTGTAAGCAAAAAGCTACAGCAACACACCCAGTTTGTACAGCAGCAGTTTCATCTTCTCCTCATGTTGTGGCAGATTAATACCAGCTTAGCCCAAACATCCAAAGTTATGCTGTTGGCAATGTAGCCATCTGTTTTTAATGAATATCTGGGGTCCATTTTTCAGTTAAGTTTCTCTTATTGTGTGTGTATGTTGCATTTTCAGAGCTATCTGCATAATTACTTAAAGATTTTACTGCAAAATTAATATCCTTGCTGTGAACAGGGAACAGGGTAAAAACTAAGGATGACAGAGCCTGAGATGAGGTGAAAAGCAAATCCAATTTTTCCTTGCACCATAGAAACCTCGTCAGGACTAGCTTTATCTGGTAATCCACATTTAAACTTTAACCTGTAGGGGGGCTCTTTGTGTAGATAATGTAAGCATAAAAGGAGGCTGAATCACTAATCAGATTAATCATATTTTGTAAGACTCAAAAGCTTCATTAAAAGGATCTGGTATCCAAGTTACACATTTTGTTGTTATTGTTGGTAGAGGAGGAGTTTTTCATTAAAATACAAAACAACAACAACAAAAGAACCCCAAAGACTGACATGGAAATGCTCAAATGTCTGCAAATTTTAATAAGCCTATTGCAAACAGGACCAAAATCCAATATAAAATGCTGTCCTACAATTACTTTACACCCCCACAGAATCTACATGTATAGTGTTTTGGCTTCTTCATATTTTCATATGAGGAGAAAGTTTTGGATAGACATTGTCCTGCTACCCTAATGCTTTCCTATTTCGAGAGATAATCTTTTAATATGTGGTATTATATGCATTCAGCAATTACATATTGCATATAAATAATACATAAATTTAATACATAAAATATGTATATATAAAGACTACCAATTCATAATTGATTATTCTAAGCTATTTTTCAACGCGTTTTATAAAGTTGCTTGCTCCAACCGAGACAAAGATTTTTTGGAAATGGGAACCTTTCATAAGAGTAAAGTGGAAAAGGATGATCTTTGTCAGTCCAGCATTTTATACAGTATGTTTAAAAGAAATATGGCCACAAATTTCTTTTATTTCTTGGAAAACGAAAGAAAGGAAGAAAAATATGTTATTAAACTAACCCTTTGCAAGCAAAGCAAAATTTCCAAAAAAGAAACAAATGGGGTCTGTGGTCGACAGTCTGTGGCATAACCAAGTAACTGTGGGGAAAATGCAATTCCATGAGTAACTTTATACACACCAAAATCTCCTTATACTTAAAATCAACAAATAGCATAATTTATGTTACATTGATGCTTGCTAATAAAACTGCTCCAATAATAATCCTGCTGGAAGAGTAGTCCAAGTAATAGCTACTGAAAACTATTTCCACTCTCGAAGGATACTACATAATTCTGATGTCTAATTAGGAGTATAAAAACATTATATCAGTTCATGTTTTTCAGCATAATATATACCATTCTAAGAAAAAAATCAATTTATATTCACATCTGTGGCACTAATTCTTAAAGTCAACTCTACGAAACTGATAATGAAATACATGAGTTTTTATGACCAGTTCATTTCAGATGAGGAAACTCAACCAGATGAAATGACATAATGAAATGTTAGCAACAGTAAAACAAACAAGAAATAAAAGCAACATCAACCCCCTTCTTAATAGGTGTTAAGATTATATATGAAATATTTAGTCATTGAATATTGCATGGGATCCACGTCAATCACAAATCTGCAGTTTAAATATCAAAAATAATAGTACCTGAAAAAAATCATTGATAAACTAAATGCATATTATATCGCCAGTATAAATGCATAGTTATGTTTGACAATGTCAGAATATTTTACATTGTGAAATTGTACATTTGTACCTGTATGTGTCTATTGTTTATTATCTGTAATAATGAAAGTATATTTTTACTTATCTCCAAATATTTCACTAGTACCTTTGCAATTGAGCATAGAGACCATTTTTAGCCATTAAAGCATAAGCCCTTTTCTGTGGAGCTGGAAGTTGCCTGACTTGTGTTTTTCTACTTCTTTTCTAACAAGTAAGTGAAACATACAGAACACCCACTCTTAAAAACATTGGTACATAAATATTGTCCTGGACTTTTTAAATGCTGTCTATCTATGTTTTTAAATTGTAAAGGTCTTCGCTGCTTTACAAACCCTCCTACAAACATGTTATAGCACTACGTGAACATATATTGGGATTAGGGAGGAGCAAATGATTCAAATTGCTGCATATATTACCTGCAATATTTAGCATCATTGAATATTCAACTTACGAGTGGCCTTACACAGAACTGAGGTCACTTCTTTCATTTCATAGGTTCTGAACTAGCAACCAGAATCCTAACATTCCTTACACAAAATCATAGCATTATTCTGATCCTTGGTGAGAGTTAGACGCCCACCCAATATTCTCGCGCCTAGGCCATATCTCCAAGAAAAACAAAAACAAAATACACACAGAAAAAAAAAGTAAATTCTCAACCTCTTAAGAGTCTAACATCACAGATACTTTTTGATTTTAACCCCTGAGAATTGAATGGTAGATACTGAATGTAGTGCTGGTGACCTATGTAAGGCCATTCACAAATTGAATGTTCAATGATGCTAAATATTGAATATAGGTGATGTTTGAAGGAAAGATATTTCTTATACAAATACAAATATTCAGCGGTTTCTAGAGTAACATAGACAAAAACATAATTGATATAACCTCAAGTTGATGCTATTAAATCATGTGGTCATTCCTACTCCACAAAGAAAATCAGAAAGTTCATTGCCTGGTAAATGCAGATAATATAGGCACCAATTTGAATCATTTGCTCCTCACAAATCCCAACTGTTCTCAAATTGGCAATTTTCTCTAAACTAGGCATTTGTTTGATTGATTTTTTTTCTCTTTCTACCCTGAATGAATCGTTATAGTTTTTTATCTTGCCTCAGCATTTTGTACGCAGTTGTGGACAAAGAAGGCAGGAGAACTCCTGGGTGATTACAGTTCTTGGGCCTCCAGTATGCAAACCTCTTAAGTAGGATTTTCAAAATGAGCAGAAATTCAGATAGTGCTTTATTTTCAGATTTTCTTGATGAAAATTTTAAGGCCACTTTTTAGGTAAAATCATTATGTTTCCCCAAGAGGTGGAAGGCAAAAATCTTTAATATTCTTTAAATAATAAGATACCAAAACAAAATAACAAAAATCATTCCAGGACTGCTTCCAAGGAGGGGGAAAAAAATTCCCCTTTGGAATAGAGAGCAGCTGTGGAGACATCTGTGGGCTGATCAGAGTCCTAAAAAGAAAATTGCACATACATCTGTGGAGATAAAATAAGTGATGGATAAAATATGAATTAAGAGCTCACATTTGGTAGATACTATTATACATGTATAAGACTAAAATGAGGCTCATAAAACATCTTTTTTTGCTTCTCCATCAACTACTGATGAATTAAGATGAGACCATAAAAGAGCAAAATAAGGTCAGCTAGAGGGGCACAAAATTGTTCAGTGTTTTCTTTTTGCAGAAAAGACCTAAGGACACATTTACCATTTTCGGTGAATACCAGGTATTTTTATTTGACTATCT
Source organism: Perodicticus potto (assembly GCA_963574655.1). Lineage (NCBI taxonomy): Eukaryota > Metazoa > Chordata > Mammalia > Primates > Lorisidae > Perodicticus > Perodicticus potto. Next base: position 5,832 of record CAUYRH010035098.1, on the reverse strand, counting down.
GTACTGAAAGTTCAGTGGTTTCTGTCATGCCACATGTACTTGTTCCTCAGTAACCTAGAATATTTGTTCAAGTCTTCCCAATGTAGATTGGTAAAAGTTGGTGTCTATTGCAAACACAATATAGTTAAGATACGGAGTAAATGAACTATTTTATAGAATCACATGACAAAACCCATCATCTTAGGTGTCATGAATTTCTATCTTACTTTCCAAATAAAATATTCAACTGCAGAGCAGCTCAAATCACATGGATGGTGGCAGAATTTAGACAAGAACCTAGGCATCCCGCCTCTCAAACTAAAGTTCATTACGTTATACTTCTAGTTAGTTATCTTGGCAATATTTTACAAGTTTCCTGAAATGGTATTATGTTTTGTCATATTTGGAAAGCTAATTAAATTATAAACAATTTGAGATCAGGGAGTATGCACATATTATTGAGTATAGAGAGAGCAAACCTTAACATTCTGATAATTCTGATAATTCATTATGTGTAAATCTTTATTGGTCATAGAAGAAGATAGAAATCCTGAAATAGTTAGTGTACTATTAAATTCTTCTTGCAAAAACTAAATAAGATATCACATAAACACAAAGAATATGAATCAATCACATTTATGCACGAGATAACAAAACCCTCTCTAAGCCATTAGCAAATTGAATTGAGAATTACAATATAACCAAGAACATTTTACTTAAAGAACTTAAGGACAATTAATCTGAATAAGAAATTCATTCTCTTTTAAGACCATTAAAAATGAGAAATCAAAAAAAAATCTCCTTCATATGATAAAGGCTATCTTAAAACAATAGAAAATATAACTTTTAATGATAAAATTCTTGAGTCGCTTCTATTTTCAACACCTATGAATACTTTATTTAATTGCTATAAAATATATTATAGGCATAACTATTACCAAGGAAAAGACAAAACAAGTTCTTATTGATCATTTGCTTTGTACTTGGATAGCCAAAGGTAATCACCTCAATCAATTGAAATATTATGAACAGCAAATTAATAAATGCAAGAGTCATTCAAAAATATAATCAAAAATTAATAGCTCCAAGGCAACTTAGACATAGAACTCATCTTAGAAAAAATATTCAAGGGGGTGGGGGGGAATAATTTAAGGAAGATAATTAAATACATGTATTTTAAAAAAAAGAAAAAGAAAAAATATTCAAAATAATAACGTGAAATACACAGTGAGAAAAATACTCAACTGTCATACTGACCTAAATAAAGGAAATTAAAAGATTTGCAAAGATGGCAGGTAAAGACCCACATACATGGAGAGCTTTATTATGGTACTGAGTTAAAGGATTTAATACCAGAAAGAAATGTACTTTTTCAAAGTAAACCTGTAAATTTAGTGTGCTATTATTCAATATACCAAAGGAATTTTTCTTCAGAATTTTGTAAAATGATTTCTTAGGTTCTTTGAAGTACAGTAGAAAAATGTGAGAATTGCAAAAAATTTTAGAAGGATCATATTTCACTGTATAAAATATTAACTTACATTCTAAACATAGAGAAATTAAAACAGTATTATATTGACATAAGCACCAATGTCCAACACAGAATGTCCCAAAACTCACCCATAAAATCACCCTACACAGGGAAAAGAGAAAATTGTAGCTAAATGTGCCTTTATTTACAAAACATGTGTTACAAAGAGGTAACCAACACATAGAGAATATTTTGTAAATTTAGGTACTTGTAGCTAAAATTTCCCACTTTTCTTATTCATGGCGACTTCCTGGGCAACTTTTAGGACACCTCGCTTCTTCACATTGTTATGTACTTGCATAATGATTCATATTAAAAATTTAATAAAGAAAGTATCCCAGGCAAGTATAGGAAAGTAATAGGATTTTTAATAAAAAGTATTAATACAGTTTATTACAGCATATAGTAACGTGAATTTCTGATGTATTAGAAATTTAAAGTTAAAATTAGTTCACAAAAATATAACAAGAAAGTATAGTTTAAGATTTACATAACCTTGGATTGGAGATGACTTTCTAAGCACGCTACTGGATGTAGAACTACAGAGGCAAAATTTAATGAACTGAATGACTTCCTCCCCCACTGTACTGTTAGCTCCTCAGCTAAGATTTTCCATGCGAGTTTTTTTCAACACAGTGCTTCTGAAACCCCCTAGAAGGCAAATTAGGGAAAGGGATCTGGGTATCTGAGGATGTGAGAAAAAATAAGAAGGAGGCACAAGTGTTCAGAAGAGTGAGTACAATTTTCCAGTGAATATTCCTTAATTTGCTTTGCATATGCAATGTAAAGGCATTATAAAATGGCAATTAACTGGTAGAAAAATTGTAATGGTAATTTATAATTATTTGAAACAATCATTAATATTAACATTATTATTTCGTCTATTAATGGTCTACTTATAGCACAACTTAGAATTTAGGCTATTATCACTTTAATAATAAAAGTAAAATTGTAAAAATAAGTTTTTGAAATGGTCGGCAAACCTAACCACTCTGCTGAACATATGATCTGTAAATGTATTTATTTTATATTCAAATGACTCACTTTTAAACATGGCTTACAGATAAAAACGTTTAATAAAGAAAGGCATGGGGCAGCGCCTGTGGCTCAAGGAGTAGGGCATTGGCCCCATATACTGGAAGTGGTGGGTTCAAACCCGGCCCTGGCCAAAAAAATAAATAAATAAATACAGGCACGTTTAAAGTTTATTATTGTATCTATAATATAATGTAATATAGTATAAATGACGTTACCTGGCTGAATTTTGAAATTATCTAGAACTGGTTACTTGTTTGGTTTCTTCCATTATCTCTTCTTTGGGGCCAGAATGCCTGCATATGACTGGTACCCTAAGTTTGTCCCATGATGCATTTGGGAGAAGATAAGTTTTTCCTTGAAGTTCACAGTTTCACAGAAGAATTGTTGCTCAAGATGGATTATACCTAAAGCCTCCTTAATTTTGATAACTTAGAGGATGATATTTGAGACCCTTTGGTTGATGAGACTTAGATGAGATTGCTGGACTTGAGTCAATGCTGCAGTAAGTTGAGACAGTTGTGGATTTGGGAATAGGATGAAAGTATACTGCATATGGTGTGGATATGAGTCTTGGGAGTCAGAAGATGAGTGTCAGAAACAGAATAATGGACCCCCTCTTCCCACCAAAGATAACCAAAAAGCTAGGAATATGTGAGGTTACCGAGGAAAGCTGAATTAAGGTTGCATATGGAATCAAGTTTGTTATAATTATCTGACCTTAACAAGACATCCAATATAGTTACCAGGGTCCTTATCCATGGAATAGGAAGGCAGAAGAAAGAAAACTCATCTCCCATTGCTTGTATTTTCTTAAGAGGATGAGAAATGTCATTGTTTGAGAGTTAGGGAAAAGAATTCGAGAAAAAATTACTTGAAAAGTTTGGTGACTTCGATGACTCACCATATGTACAGGTGCATATGTGATACATGATGCATTAATGTACTAACAATAGGGAGACCTTCTGAGACGTCCTCATTGTGTAAACATGCTACAGTTCATTTGCAGAAGTCTAGATGAGATAAACCTGCTACTCTCCCAGGTTATTGGCACAACTGTTGTTCCTGGGTTAAAAACCTATACAGCATGTTACTATACTGAATAGAAGTAGGCAATTATGACATATGGTAAATAATCATAAGACATGATAAACATATAGAAAAGATAATGTAAAAATGCTGTATGAAGTAAAAAGAAAAAAAATAAAACTAGCACACTTGTAAAGGGCCCTTACCCCTTTACAAGAGCTTGCAGGTGTGGAGCTTGCAGGACTGGAAGGAGCTCTGAGTGAGTCAGTGAGTGGTGAGTGACTGACTGTAAGGATTTAAGACATTGTGCCCTACTGTAGACTTTATAAACACTGTTTACTTAGGCTACACTAAATTTATAATTAACAAATTAAGCTTTGATTACTGTACTTTTACTTTGTAAACTTTTAATTTTTTTTTTAATTTTTGACTCTTGTATAATAATACAGCTTAAAACACAAACATATTGAACAGTTGCACACAAATATTTTTTCTTTATATCCATATTCTATAAGCTTTTTCTTATTTTTAATTTTTTTCTTTTACTATTTAATTTTCTCGTTAAAAACTAAGGCATGCACACATTAGCATAGACCTACACGGGGTCAGGATGGTGATGGTCACTCTTACACCTCTACCTCTCTTCCCGTTAGAAGGTCCTAAACCTGCACGGAGCTGCCCTCTCCTCTGCTAACACCTTCCTCTGGAAGACCTCTTTAAGGCCTTGCCTGGAGGTGTTCTGCAATTCACTTTATACTGAAGTCATGTTTGACTTCTGCAGTTACAAGAGGGGCTCAAATGTGACTTGTATTCATCTTTTGTTACTAATATTTACCAAGTATTACCATTTTAATACATTTTTTTCTTTTTCAAAATCTGTATACATTTTTGGCACCATCTGTATATATGTAGAAGAACTGCATTATAAAATAATAAAAGAAATGTGAGACCCTGTCTCCACAAAAAATTAAAAGGAAAAAAAAAGCCCTAGCTGGGCATCGTAGCACGTGCCTGTAGTCCAGCTACGTAGAAGGCTGAGGCAGCAGGATCCCTGTAGCCCCAGAGTATGAGGTTGCGCTGAGCTATGATGACACCACTTCACTCTGCTCAAGGAACAGAGTTAAACTTTGTCTCAAAACAAAAAAAATTATAGTATAGTAAATACATAAACCAGTTACATGGCCATTTATGATGAATATCAAGTGTTATGTACTGTACATACTTGTATGGACTATCCATTCATACAACTGGCCGTGCAGTCAGGCTGGTTTGCACCAGCATCACCACACACAACTGAGTCTTGCGTTGTGCTGCGTTATGACGGCTACAGTGTCCTAGGTGATAGGGGATTCTCAGCTCTGTTACAATCTTAGCAGACAGCGATCTTCCACATGCTCTGTCAATGACTGAATGCCGCTTTGCAGCACATGGATGTATCTGAATGGCTGTCTTTACTCAAATTGCGTGGGAACAAAAGAATTTGCTAAGAAAAAATAAATCATTTCTGCAAAGAGAATTGACTTCATTCTGCTCTACTTATTGAATAACACTTAGTATGTAAGCAGATACAAAATTTATTTAGTGAATATTAATGCACTTTGACAATATGAGAGAGGTTATCAATCACATGAAAAGAAAGAATCTCTTCTTAATTGGAGGCCAAACTTATGACAGCTCTTTAGCTTGGGCAGCAGTGTAAGTCTTTCTGTGCAACATTACCAGATAATGATAGATTCAGATGCTGAGTTTGAATCATTTCATAAGATACAATAAAAAGCAGAATAAATAATCATTCATACTGGTGGCCATCTATCAAGACTTAAACATTTGTTTCCTCCCACTAAAAAGGGATTACCTTTTTATACCCAAGTTTCCAGAGGGAGACCTTCAGGAAACCCGAAGACATATGCGGAAGTGCCTTTTTGCATAATCTCTACATCTTATCTTTGCCAATATGAAGTCAGTGACAGTTCCATCAGTGGCTGGGCTCACTAAGAAACTGCAGTCACATTGTGACCAGCCTGTTTACTCACAGTAATTCTCTTGTCCTCTCTTCACACACTTGGATGTATATTTCAGATTTTATGCTTCTTCAGCAACTTTTTTTGTTGTTATTGTTATTGTTGGGGATTCATTGAGGGTACAAGAAACCAGGTTACACTGATTGCATTTGTTGGGTAAAGTCCCTCTTACAATCGTGTTTTGCCCCCAAAAGGTGTGGCACACACCAAGACCCCACCCCCCTCGCTCCTTCCCTC